>JASFAX010002631.1:0-45242 GCA_030737875.1 Allium sativum | reverse complement strand
AACAAAAGTGGTTTCGTCGAATTCTGAGGTCGTATGCAAAATGGCCAATCTCACGGGCTATATAAATTCCATAGCGACCTTTCTGAAAATTCATTCGGCCATAACTTTTGCTTTCCGCCATGAAAATTCGATTTTTCAGATTCGTTAGAAAGGTATTCACTAACAGATTTAAATATTTTTTGTTTCGCTAAAATCCGTTTTGTTTTGCACCCGGTACAGTCCGACAAAGTTTGAATTCAATTTTTGAAACTGCAGCGCCATTTCAGGCCTTATTTATAATTATAATTAATTATATTCGTTTTCAATTGTTGATTCAAACTCACTTTCCATTGCCATTATTTAAAATATTTATTTTAAATATTTAAAATCCATTATTTTAGCCAATTTAAATTTTTTAAATTGGTTCAGATTTTCTGGGTCGTTACACGGATCCATGCATGCACATGACCTGGTTGGAACGCGCCATCAACACCCCTCACCATTATCAGAATGAACCGCTTATAATTAGTTCAGTAAGTGTGCCCGGACCCCTACATAGTGTGGGGTCAAAGTTTTGATACCAGAAAGGGTTACTGACTAATATGGGTCCCAAACAACAAATGACACAAGTATTTCCCCTCCTAACCTTGTGTCCCCAGACTAGCAGATTTCAAATTAACTTGTTTACAAGTTTCAGTCAGAGTTCAGATTACTAGTTCACAGATCAGACAATCAAGTTAACAAGTTTTCAGATTTGCAGATCAGATATACGGATTTAATAGACTTACAGATTGTCTAACTTTGTATTGTGCCTACAGATTCACGAAATAGTTTTATTAGATTCATCAGTCCAGTTGGTTTAACCCTATCCACCCAACACGTCTTTAGACATCACATTTCTCTTAAATTTTCATTAATTAAATATTAATGCATAGACCTCTCACATTAGGTCGGTAGCTTGTGGTCGCTGTATGTGCCAGGCGGTTCCGGGCAGACTTCTGCCACAAGCCAGACCTAACATTGTAATTTAAGAATATATTAGTTATGCCTACGACCTCTCACATTAGTCTGATAGTTTGCGGTTGTTGGTTAAGCTGGTTGGTTCTGGGCAGGCTTCTACCGCAAACAGAGTCTAACCTCGTGTCATAGCCAATTCATTCCAATACATATTATGCAGATATCAGACTAATTCTGTTCATTTAAGAGATTAAACGTCTTTATAGGTTATAGCAGATTAATAAAATTCCATGTTTTACTCAATCTTAGATCGAGCCTATGGATTTTCATACCTAAATTACAATTATTTAGCTTTCAACAGATTAGGCAATTCAATAGATTATATATTTCTAAAATCTATTTACATGTCTTGCCTAATCATAAATTTAGCCTAAACTTACATGCCTAAATCATGGTCATAATTCATTATACAACATATGCCCAAATCTTTAGTTAAACTTTGCACAGTACAGAATATTCTCTAAAAGCCCAAATCATGATATACCCTATGAATTATGCCAAATTATAGCCTTTAATGCCAAATATCCTAAAATCCACTTTTAGGCGTATTCACATTGATAGTTATCCTATTATAATATAGGTCTCTATGCCTAAGTCACATATTTCTTTTTCAAGTCATGAATCGTTACATAAAATTTACCCCAAAAGTCTAGATCTTTAAATTATAACATCTCAAAATCAGATTTTAATTTTTTATATGCATAATGTCTCTAAGTTTCAAGTCACATGTTATCATACAATGATTCCTCTTCTTCCAAATTACAGAGTATACACAAATCTAGATCTAATTTACAACATATGTCCATTTCTCAAATCAGTCAAAGATCAGTCATGTCCAATTATGCATTATCC
The DNA here is from genome assembly GCA_030737875.1 of Allium sativum. Classification (NCBI taxonomy): domain Eukaryota; kingdom Viridiplantae; phylum Streptophyta; class Magnoliopsida; order Asparagales; family Amaryllidaceae; genus Allium; species Allium sativum. The sequence continues at coordinate 43,394 of JASFAX010002631.1, read as the reverse complement.
ATTATTTGTCCCAAAATTTAGCGTTCGTGTGTTAATCTCTTATGAGATTTGGCACAGGCTCGTGGTACCCCGGCTATAAACAAAAAGGAAGAAAAGAAGGAACAGATACAGAACAGTCACAATCAAGATAGATCCACAGAAAAGTATGCATAACCTCAGATCCAGATTCACAAAAATGTCAAGATAATTATTAAATTTCATATCTGAAAATAACTGTACTCACAAAAAAGGGAATGATTCTTGTATTCTGGAATCTGTTTTCTGACACTGAATAGCGCTCCTTTGGCATAGACTATCGATTAGATTAGAAAATAGTTGTTTTCTCTATTCGGATTGGAAGAAGATGCACTAGTTCTAGTTTTGATTCTAGCAGAGTTGCGATGCCATTTTTATTTTTAATTAGAATAGTGGCAGAGTATAGGCAGAATGAAATTGTGTGGAGAGAAATCTAGGTTTAGGGGTGTTTAAATAGGTTAGAGCTCACAAATCCGGTCAGAAAGGCGTCCAGGTGCAGAAAATGGATCTGTCTCCAGATCTGGAATGGGGGATGTCGACCGTAAGTTCGACCGTAGTGTCGATCTAGGTCCTGGGCAGGAATTTTTCTGCCTAACCCGGGTGTCTGTTTTGAATTTCGAAATCTGAATTTTGAATTTCGGGCTAGTTTTTATTGAAACTTCTGAAGGCCATATCTTCTTCATACGGAGCCCGATTTACGCAAACTTAGACTCTATTCCAAGTAGAATTTCGAGATGAACGCAATGGCATAACCCGTTTCCCTTAATTATTTTATTACAATTTAATTATTCTCTGATTTTTTACTCTTATGTTCTCAGAAAATACGGGGTGTTATAGGACCTCTTGGATTAATCCGTTAGTTTCCAACCTTCTGACTTCCTCCTTCAAGGCCTCTACCCGGTCTTGATTATGTTGTCTCTTCACTTATCGTATCGGGGTTATCGATGGGTTGATGTTTAATGCATGGCTTATAATTAAAGGATCGATACCAACCATGTCTGAATGGTTCCAGGCGAAAACAACTTTGTGGAGCCGGAGGAAGTGGATTAATCACTTCGGAGAGGTTCCGTTAGTCTTTTCCCTATGTTGATGACCTTCAATTTATCTTTTGGGTCAATGTTTACTTCTTCTAGTTCTTCTATTGGTTTTAACCTTTCGATTTCTCCTCTAGAGTCTAAATCTACGATAATTTCTCCTTCTTCAGTTGAGTTCACCTCATTGGACCTTTTCCTATTCCTTTTCAAAGAAGCGTACCTACCATTAGCGTGTTTGTCAGTCTTATTTATTTTATCTTGGCTTCAAACGAGGGATCTATGAATCCCTTGTCTGAAGGCATAAAAACGTAGAAGAATCTAAATATGAAGAATACTCCCTTTTGTATTTTTCGACCGTTGCGAAGTACAACTCTCGGGAACTAAACTGTTCTCCCCGGATGGTACCTCATCCCTGCTTGGTCAGAAATTTTAACATGAGATATTTGGAAGAAACGAAGGCATCCAAATCCTCTAAAGCTAGTCGTCCGAAGAAGGCATTGTAATAGGACGGCTGATCAATCACGATGAATAGAGTTTTGGAAGTCTTGTGAAGAGGGGACAACCCCACTTGAACCAAAAGGTTGATTTGAACCATTGGAGTTGACCCTTTATTATTGAATTCGAAAATTGGTTCACTGCTAGGCTCCAGCTTCTTTTCGGAGATTCCCATCTGGCATGCTTGAAGTTGACATTGACAGCACTTTGGGTATCCACCAATATTTTAGAAATGACAGAAAGCCCTATCTGCACCGTTATCATGAGGGGGTTGTTATGGGGTTGATGGACACCTTTCTTCATTTTTTTCGGAGAGACCACGAGGTTATGCATTTTAAGGGCATAACGCGCGCTCTTCAATGATGGTTCCTCTTGGATGGAGAAGATTCCCTCCGAGGCTTCCTTCACGTATTGGTTCCTGTCCTTCGGACAGCTTCCAGCAGGGTGTGGTCCCCTATGGATCACATTGATTCGGTTTACGGGAGGCCCCAGATCTAGGTTATTCTCCCCGGCAGTGACTCCTATCGTGTTTACCAAAACCTTCTGCTGTCCTCCTACACGTTGAGTTGTTGCTGCTTTATTCGAAACAAACTCCTTCAGATGCCCCTCTCAAATTAGTTTCTGGATAATCCTGTCCAATACCTTGCACTCGTTTGTCTTGTGTCCATTGGTTTTATGGAACTCGCAGTATTTACCGCCCGCATGAGGTTCGAGGCAATTTTTGGCTTTGAACAAGACAGGGAAATTATTGACCCTTTCTTTTGCAGTAGCATACACATACGAGATGGGCTTGTTCAATGCAACTGAGTTGGTGTTAGAGTTTTCCCACCTTGAACTCCTCTGATTCCCTTCCGGGAGCTTTCGTCCGAAATTCGGCCTTCCTCCTTCGCCTCAAGGCCCGAACTTCCTCTTCGTGAAGTACAGTTCATCCATGCGGATAAACTTATCGGCTTGGAAGTGGAAATCCTGCAAGTCTTTGCAGCCGTGGATATATAACTCCTTCTAGAAGGGGGTGTTCTCAATCAACCCTGAGTGTACGGCGATCAGCTTGTCGCGGTCATTCATATCCTTGGCCTTTAAGGCTTCGATGTTGAACCTTTTCAGATAATATCCTAGAGACTCCCCTTCTCTCTATTTGATGTTGGCGATGACTGTATAGTCTACGGTTGGATCCTTTCACATTCAAAACAGCGTGGAGAATTCGTAGGAGAATTGTTTCCACGATTAAATGGTGTTTTCCCTATACTAGCGATACCACTTCGTCGCAACCCCTTGAAAGGTCCCCGGGAAGAGGAGGCACCTGACGGCTCCAGAAGCATTGAAAAGATTCATATGTTTGTCGAAAGCCATCAGATAATCATCGGTATCAGTTGTTCCCAGATATTTTATGGTGGGAACTTTGACCCTCGACGGTATTATGGTATTCAAAATCTCATCGATGAACGGTGCCACTCTTTTGTTGTCATTAACCTTGTCATCCTGGGTTCTCATCCCCTTGCTTCCTAGGAAGTCTTTGACGGTCTTCTAAGTGACATCTTTGATGTAAGCCTCTGTGTTGTCATAGTCTTCCCTTTTGGGTTCATAGCCTTTGGAGGTAGAGCTCCCAGACTGTTCCTGCTTGCACTGATTCCCTTGATGATCTACTCCCATTAGATGGGACTTCTTTTTCTTGGAAGAAGTTGCCTAAGGCTTCCCTTTTGCTTCTGACTTTTGGATGGGAACTTTCCTTTTTGGAGATTCATTCGTCTCTCTCTGACTGGATCTGGTGAGCTTTAAGGATTTTTGTGCTTGGACAACATTGACTTGAGCTTGCATTTCTTGAAGTAGCCTTTCCAAGACCGAGATTCTTGCGACATTATCTTCCAAGGCATTCGAGTCTGGTGGTTGTTGTGGAAGAGACACAGCTTCTTTCTCATTATTATTCGAGTTGAGCGCAGAGCCCTCATTTCCTTCGTGGTCACGTTGGGATCTAGCTCTTTGTATTGTTCCTTCAATTTCTCCGACTTCATTGTCTCCTGCCATGGAACGATAAATTCGCCCAGTTAGCTTAAAAAAATTAACCACAAGGTCGGAGGTTCAGCACCTCCTTCTAGCGCCAAAATGTTAACGAGATTTTTTTGTTAAAACCCGGATTACAGAATGTAACGTATGCATTCACGGAATTTTCCGTGGTCATGACTCAGATTTCCAGAAAATAATCCTAGATCCAGAACGGGTAAGCCTCTATGCCATGACGACGACATTGCGTATTCCAATTAGAAGAAAATAGACTAATGCCTCCCTTAATTTCATGGATGAAAGCATAACAATATTCATTAACTCCGATGAATGCCTCATGTCAGATCTTCCCAAGGGAGGAACTTGAATCACGACAGAGATCGAGCTAAGAATTCATATACGATTTCGTTACATCAATATTTGGGAAGCATTAGGCTCAGCATGAGAATATGGATCAACCATGGCGGCCCTTTAAGGCGAGGAGAAGGGGACCTCATGTTTCCATAGGGTCATCTTCCTCCACTGTCGAAGTATCTTGGTTGATCTCCTCATCATAAAGGTTAGTGTTAACTCCCTATTTCATCATTATGACACTACAAGATTATGAAATCGTAAGGTGTATAGGACCCGAAATTCTCCATTTATAGATTGCAGATATATTACAAGAATTGATGACTTGCTCCTCTTGAGAAGAAAGGAACTAAATTGAGAAATAAAAAGTTCGTCCCCCCTTTACGGGGTTTCTGGGATCCTAGTTATAGAGAATACGGGGTCTTTCTAGCAGTAGGTTGTTGGGCCTAAACAATTTTAGTCGGCCGCTACTTTTCTTGGTTTCGGGCATCTGGTCGTCGGTCCTCCTCATGGTGCCAGTTATAGTCCTCGAAGCGTGGGTTCTAGATGAATTAGGGCCTCCCCTAAATTGAAATGAGTTTGTTGCCGAGACGGGTTGCGGAGGCACTTCGAGTTTCTCATTGGATGCCTCCAAATGTCGGTCCTTCATCGCAGGCTTTCGGATGTAGGCTCTTGGCTTTATCGTGGGTACTTGGAGGGCACGCCCTTTCGATGTATGTGTATATTCGCAGATTTAGAACTGTTAATGGATCAGGTACTAGGTGGATTAGTACAAGTAGCATGTATCCTTATTTGAGTCTTTCTTTAACCTTTCGGTTTGACTCGCTGGAAGGTAGCTTCCGGTGATATCCATGTTGCTTATGAAGGTAACCCCTTTCGTCATCTGTAGGGCCGTTTTTTCAGGGGTCAGTTACAGACCATCTTTACGATCTGACCCGATACTCTTCCCTTTTTAATGTGTTGGTGCTACATCGGTTAATTCCTTGCGGGTAGACCATGTTGGATGAACCTTTGCTGATAATCTATAGTTTTCGAGCCCTTTTTTTCGGAGGGGGTATCGACCTGAGTTGCTCTTGAATTCTTCATCTTTTCCATATGTTCATTTGACATACCTTCACTGTCATCTTGTGTTAAGGTTGTTTTGGTAGTAATAATGCGAAATAGAGATTTAGTCGTATTGCACATTAATTCGATAGTTAATTTTTTTGAAAGGAATGTCTTGCAGTTATGGATTTCTATTGCAGTGATTACCCAAACTATGAAAATAAATTCTATATAGCTTTGGTAACCAATCAATCAGGAATATTCCTAGCTTCCTAAATGATGAATTACAAAGATGAAAAGAAAAATGGTAACATGACTGAAAGACGTTATGTAAAGAAAAGGAGTAAGAAGTCAGGTTGAACTCATGATAAATAGAAAGGAATGTAACCTATTATGATTATTATACGGGCACATAAATAGATCATAATAAAATAAGTTAAACATATCGACAAGAATATCATGATGAATGTGTAGACAAGAAGAATTAATCATAATAGATAGTTTTGATCTGTGAGTCGGTGAGATTACAATATGACAATTATAATTAGAAGTAAAATAAAGGATTATTATATATAAACTTAAATGTGTTTATTAAGTTTAATAAGCATGATTTTATGGAAATGGTTCTATGGTAATGGTAAGACAATAATTAAAAATTGTAATTAAAATAAAATGAAACAAAAAGGGCTTATTATGAATAAACTTAGAAGTGTGAATTAAGTTTTATAAGAGAAATTCTATGGTGGCCTTGTTATAAGGCAATTTTATGGTGGCCTAGCGATTAGGCGATATTCTATGATGGCTTTGTGATTAGGCGGTATTCTATGGTGGCCTTACAACTCGGCAATTCTATGGCAACTAATAAAGTTGATTAACAAATAATGAATATTCAAATTAATTGGATTAAAGAATATCGTAAATAAACAATAAAGACAAGTAAGGAAAATGTATAATGGTAAATTGGACGTGGGGTCTAATAAAATAGCGATATATGTTTGGTCCAATCAAAAAATATTAAGAGCCCAACGGGGGCAAATCTTCGTCGGTGTCCGGAGACATGGTGGGAGCACATTATTCTATGGAACTGAAAGGAAGCGCGAGAATTTTACAGGACGTGAGGATACTCTAAGATGACCCTCTGAGGTAGTCCCAATAAAGCTGTACCCCCTGAGGTAAGTCTGTACGGTTCCATCCACTGTGTATGCCTTGGCTGAATCTATGTCAGGGCAGCTAAAAGGACTAATGGGATGATTTTTAGGATTTGATGGTTGCCTCAGCTCCGAGAGCCCACTTTTTGGTCAGGACCCAATAAGGATAATAAATCGTCTGATACCTATCATTGTATGTCGGAGTGAGTACGGGAATTACTGGAGCTAAATCAAACAGGCTAATTATATTCCACAATCGAGACATTGGATGAGGGACAATGCTAAATGGAATTGTAGATATTTGGTAGGGACACAATCACTTAGGTCTTTGAATGATCTTTCATTAGTTAGGCGCTCTCCTAGCATGGCGATGAAGGCTTTGTATGCTTTCGTAGCGTAGCAATCAAGACTTAGTATGCCTTCCATTCAAGTTCGCGTACAACATAGATACCTCAAAAATCTCATCGAGATTCTCTACAAAAAACTATCTAAAGGTAGCTTAATCTTCATCTTCGAAACAACGATCGCCTTCGTCAAAATCTATTCCAACAAGACATAGTAAAGGCGGATTTAGCCCAACAAACAATTCTATACAAAGATCTAGAAGCAAAGGACCGATGCAAGTCCAACTGCTATGACTAATTTTATTAGTCTAAGGCGGTAAGAGCTTGTGCTCATTCTAATCCATCCAAATGATCTCTCTTTAAGGATGAGGCTTAAATGGTGCGAGTAAGATCAGCGCAAATAGGTATCATTGACTAAGAAATGATCGTGAAGAAGAAATTGGACTTATATCTTGGAGTCATAGTGGGCGAGATCTAATGCACAAACTAGCGCGCAAAAGGAGGAGATAAGGCGACGACAAAGAAAGAGAAGAAGGATTAGAATATGGTTCAACAAGATGAGGAAGGAAGGACGAAATAAAGAAGTTAAGGAGGGAATTTGGATGCAACTTTCATAGTTGATTGCTAGGTTCTAATCGTACCACAACTCATTAACTAGGTTACCACTCTATGCACAACACTAAATGGTCAAATGTCAAATGGGCTATGGGCAAAGGTTGAACCTTGACCTTATTAGGCCGGATTAAAATATTAATCGTCCTGCATCATATTTTATGATTTGACACGATCCAAAAAATACTTGTTAATTGGAAAACATGTGAATTGAGATATACTTAATTACATATTAAGTAAAACATATTAGTGTAATGATGAAATTAAACAAGAATATAAAAGAGATTGTGGATTACAGACCTTGGGCCACAATCTGGAGAATAACATGTTGTGGGCTTATTAATAAACTTAAATGGGTTAAGTTATAACTAAAATTAATAAGCAAGAGTAACATGGTAACTGATGAAGAATTCAATGTGAATGGGAATAACCAAGTTAAAAGGAAACCTGGTAAGGAGAAGCAAGCGCATAAAAGAATGTTTAGACATAGGGTCTAACAACATATTAAAGTGAGGCGCTTGGACCAGTCCGTACGTTTGAGGGTGAATAACGCAATGGGGGTAGATCATCGAGGTGTTATAAGGCACGAGGGGTGTGCACGTTCATCTGATTATTCTTACGGCTCTAAAGGACTGGAAAGGGAAGCATGCGACTTCCTGAGGTACGTAAGGTGCTCCTAGTAGTCCTCTGTGCGGTGACAGATGTCTTAGGCTGTACTCGCAGAGGTTGGGTCTGCGCGTAACTACTAGGTGGGTGGGCCTTGACTGCAGAAGCAACTATGCAGTCAGAATGCTATGACGCGGTGACACCAGGGTGATTCGGTGGTTGCCTCAACGGGGAGGCAGAGGGTCACGACTAACAAGGATAGTAGATCGTCGGATACCATCATCGACAGCTAGTGGGATATGAAAAGACTAGAGCTAAACCCAAGATACCATTTACCCTTCACTATCGGGGTAAGTGGTTGAGGGGAGATGCCAAATGGATGTTTAGATTGTTTTTTATTAAGGGCAGTCACTTAGCTCATGTAGTCTATAATAGTTGAGGGAGGGGCCGAGGTGGGGCCATAGCCACCATGAAAACAGACCCTAAGTATATCTGTATATAGAGGCTCTTTAAAGACGGGCCTGTAAAGATATGGAAAAGCTCCCGACCGAGTTCCGTGTTTCTTGTATCTCCCTACAAAGGAACTCGGTGCACATTAGAGGACATGCGATTGAGGCATCGAGCTACAATTGAAAATACATATGGTGGACAGTCTAGATACATGCATGTCGGCTCTGGGTGGTGTATCGTAGGCTTGAGGGCATTACTCCAGTATGAATTCAGATTCGAACAAAGCTGGCAGTCAGTACGTTTGCATAGCATAGTAATGACAGATATATGCGGAACATAATATTGTTATCTGTACGTCTCTACGGCATAGGATGAGGGAGTACGTATATTTTAATGGTCTTACGGTGGAGACTGTGCGAGCCGGGTACCATGGGGTGTACCTCAATATTAGGGGTAGCTGCATAGACACTATATTAGGTTAATCCACTGGGAAGTAAATGGGTACGACGTGGGTGTAATCCTTGAGTGCTGATAACCCATGTAACCTAATAAATATGATAACATGATTGAACGATATATGCAGGATTATCCAAAGTGTATAGTTTAAATCTAGTCACCAAAACTTGTGTTCTGACCCCCTCCTCATAACATACTCGCAAGTTAGATTCTTGGCAGAGGCATGACAGCTTTGGATAATTGTTAGGCAGTATTAATAATACGGTAAGGCTATGTTTTGATTATACTATATTTCATTTATTCCGTTGTGAGATATTTTATGAGCTCTGACATATTTTATGTCTCTATCTTTTCTGCAGGATACCAGAGCAAATGAATCCGAGTTTTGATGGATTGGAATTTTGAAACAAAAATCGGTCCGTTGGAATTCGGGTTGTCACGTCTAGTATCAGAGCTTAGGTTTAGGATTCCTATATAAATAGCGAGTGAACGTATTTGTATTTTTAAAAATATATTATATATATCTAGATCCATAGAGAAACCCACTAAATAGAAAGAGCATGATATGATAAGAAATGAGATGTTGTTTTGTACACCAAAGGAATGAATAAGGAAATCTGAGACCCTTAGGTAATTTGGGTGGAGAGTGTACAATATACTTTGTATGGAAGGAAAGTGAATCCCATATGATTTGTATTTTGGGTTAGTGGGTTTGGTAGTAAAACCTTATAGATTGGAAAAGGTTATAAAGAGAAAAATAGATTAGGAAAATATATAGTTAACAGAATTGACCTTAGGGGGGTGTGTCTAGGAAAGCCTAGAGAAAAAAATTGGAAACCCGCTTTGAGTCTAACCCCATTATTAACTTTTAAGAACTTGATATTATAAAAGTTTTGGGAAAATGATTTATGGTGTTTTCAAGTTTTAATCTTAAAAGCTATAGTTTTAAATATGTAAAGTATACATATTGAGTTTTAAAGTAAAATTGGGTATATTTTGTAAATAGTGATTTCTTGCAAACTTTATCTAAATTAAAATTCTCTCAGTAAAAGGTGCATATTATAGAGCATGTATAGCTCGCTAGTTTTCTTGTTATATTTCATAACAAGAAGTTTTATAAAAGGTAGATTTGAAATCTCTATTCTTGTGATAAATCCTTTTTGATAAACTATTTTAACAAGAGGATTTTTTAGGGTGGACAAAATAAGTTGTAGAGATTAAGAGTAGAGTAGATGTTTGCACCTTATAGCAAGGGACTGAACCGATCTTGTAGGTAAGAACCAGTCGTAAACCCAATTAAGGAATTGTTGCCTTTATCTACTCCAGTTTTTGTGATTTGAAAAAAATAAATGAATGATTTTCATTTTTGTAAGATGACATGTTATTATGGTTTGGCAAAAGTAAGTTTTCATGAGCAAAATGAAATTTTGACATTTTTGAATTTTTGGAAAAAAATTTAAATGAAAAGAAAAGCCAAACCGTGTTTTAAAAGTATGGAGTAGGTAAGGGTTAATGCCTAGGAAGATGGGAAAAGTTTTGAGGCTACAAAGTAAATAGCAAGAATTGTCCTGGAATAATAGCGAGTTCCCGTAAATGCGTAAGCATTGAATAGCCTAGGGTGTTGCTTGGAGTAATTATTAGTACACAGCTAGGACTAGTAGCGACGACTAGATGGAAAAGGGCAAGTAAGTGTTTAGATCCCGTTGCTAATTTTCATGTTAAGGGTAAAACCTTTTATTACATTTCTATTGGGATTGTTCCGTAATTTTGTTGGGTAGTTAGGGAAACACCTAAACTTGTCGGGGATCCCACAATTTGGACTTTACTGTCTGAAGGGGACATTGTCCCGAGATTCTTGGCCCTTAGCAGTAGCTGTGTAGGGTGTCTATTCTCCTATTTTAGTTGGAAGACTAAAAGCTTATTTAAATTCAAACTAAGATCAGATAATTAAATAAACTAAAAAAAGAGAAAAGGTACAACTGAAAAGGAAACAGAAAATTCAGTAAAGCAATAAAAATGGAAAATTATGAGAAAAGATGGATAAAGATAAAACTTTCCAAGATAAGATGAAAAAGAAGATCAGTAACCAAAGAAAATTTTCTTATGTTGGCTATGCTTGGATTGGAAAATAGAAGAATCTTTATAATAGTTTCATAAAAACCAAGTACGGTGGGAAAAAGGTATAAAAAAGAAAAACAGAAGATGTGAAATTTTTCGTTTTCCACCTTTTTGTAACATAAGAAATCGAATTCAGAAAGTTAGATTTTTCTGAAATTCGAAAAATAAAGTTGGTTGGTAGGATTATGGATGCAACAATTGGATGAACTATGCTCTTACTTAGTAAGAGTGTGGGAAAAATTGGATGAAAAAGTATTTTGGTTTTCAAAATAGTGCATTCATATAGAACTGCCAGTATGTTTAGGATGTGAGCATCATATTTTAAAAGGATTTTTGAAAAGTTTGCATACGCATAGGAGGTAACGATTAGGCATACATGCATTATTATGTTGTACTTCACTTTGCACAAGTGCACAATGTTTGTAAAAAAAATTGGATGCACACATGCTGGATGTATATTATGCGAGGGGTTAGTTGATTTTACCGTTATCAAATTCCGAGGACGAAATTTCCTAAGGGTGGGAGAATGTAACACCCTGCATTTTTAACTCAAGATAATAAAATAAGGATAACTTAATTAAATATTTAGAATTAAGTAAAACAGACTATGCCATTGCGTCCATCTTGAAAATCTGGTCAAGAAATACACCTTGTTTGCGTAAAACGGATACTATATGAAGAAGTTATGAGCATTAGAAGTTTGTATACATATAAGGAGCTTATATGTGTGTGTATATATATATTAAATAAATATATCTAGAAAATTCGAAAATCAGTTCAAAAATAAAAATTAACGAGCGGGAAAAGCTGGAGGGAAATTAGACCGTTGGGGGTCGACCCACCAACTGGGGGGTCGACCCACCCGCGAATCTGGAAAGTTCTTTTCTGACGTGGACGATTCTGATATTTTTAAATTAAATCTGAGGGTCGTAGTTCCTCCGCTACACCTATAAATAAGACCTTAGACCTAACCCTAAACTTCAAAATTCGGCGGCTACACTGGAGCTCTGCCATTTCTCTCTCTCTCTTCAAATCTATTCTAAAAATTAAAATATTAGCCTAGGAAAATTTTGAATCTAGATCTGGAAGAGAGAATTAACATTAATATAAAGATTATTGAATCATGAAAGCAAGGTAACGTTCCAGATTCGATCTATTCAATTTTTCCTCCTCTTTCTTTTCCCTTTTCTCTTTTAGTAAAAATAGTAAATCCATGATTATTAGGTTCTGAATTCAATTAGGGGAAATCATGGATGATCAGATCTGGACCAGATCCAGGATTTGGAAAGCTTACAAGGTAACAGGATTTAAGCCATATTATTTTAGATAATGGTACATAATCATTTAGCATTCCCCTTTTATTAATTGTGAAATTGCCAGAATAATTATAAATTGCTATTGTAACGAGTTGAAATGTTAATATGAATATGTCAGGAAATTCCTATGTTGAATTGACTAAAGTATTGAATGTTTATATGTTGGAGAAAATAAACTTGTTAGGATATGAATAGCCAATTCGGTGATTGTAACTACACGATTTATTTGTGGCATATTATTAAGTAATTGAAATGTAACTTGTTAGATTTGAAACCCAATTAAATGCTTACATGTCAAAAATTAGAATAAGTCATGTTAAAAAGGACATGCGCCAAAATATAGGTATAACTTGATGACATGTAAATTGGATTACACTAGATATATGAAGAGGGTAATATGCCAAAATTTTACACGGAAAAAGAGGATAACTATTAAAATATGAACATACCTAAATACACAGTAATTTGGAACTATAATGCCTTAGACATGAGGTTAGATTGCACTTGTGATAAAAGTCTGCCCGGACCCACCCGGCATATCCAGAATTCACAAGTGGTAAATCTAATGTCAGACATCTAAGTGCATAACTAAAAATGGTGCTAAGGCACGAGGTTAAGTCGACTTGTGGTAGAAGTCTGCCCAGACCTGCCCGGCAAATCCAGCATCCACAAGTGTAGGCTTAATGTGAGAGGTCTAAGCATATGTATGTATATATATATATATATATATATATATAAATATATGTATATAATAAGATGTGAATAAATGGCAATGATGGTAATTAAATGTCTAACTCAGAAAATAAGAAAGGAAGGAATGTAATGAACTAAGTTAGTGTGATGAGAAGGAAAAGTGATGCATTACCCTAAATGACCTATTTCTGAGAACGTTGTTGCAAGTAAGCCATAGTAAATAAAGAAAAGTAAAGTAACTATTTGCTACCATGGATTTAGACGGGAATATGTTATGAAAATAAATCATTGATTCCTTCTATCGAATTGATAAGGTGCATGAAGTGTTTTCCTTAATATAATAAGGAATATATATTACGGTGAATGAAGAATAATGGTTCACAACAGTAAATGGTTTAAAAAGGGGAATGATAATAACCTATTATAAATAAATAACATTAATGAAAATGTTGTATAATAGGTAGACTTGTCCTAGGGACAAGTGAGTATTATAACTTAGGTTATAATAAACTAGTAAATGAATAGGATAACTGGTGAATTAAGTTAAGGGACACTTAATTGTAAATTAAGTAATCAGTAAAGGGGAAAACCTGAAACCAGTTAAGAAAAGGGGGGAATATATTGTACTTAATTATAAATTAAATAATCTGTAAACTTGGAGGTCTGAAAGCTGCTGATAAGAATAACATGTTCAGAGTTGTCCTAGGGACAAGAGGAGATTATAACATAGGTTATAATAAATGGGTAGAGAAACTTATTAATGAGCCTTAGTTAATAAGTAAACGACGATAAGTTGTATTGACGATGTAAAATAAAATTATGATTAAATGAGAAAGGATGAGGAAAACTTATAAAATGAAATAAGTTATATTTAATCATAAATGGTAAGTGACATGTTAATTGGAAAACATGTGAATTGAGATATACTTAGTTACATATTAAGTAAAATATGATAGTGTAATGATGAAATCAAACAAGAATATAAAAGAGATTGTGGATTACAGACCTTGGGCCACAATCTGGAGAATAACATGTTGTGGGCTTATTAATAAACTTAAATGGAACTTGGTAACTAATGAAGAATTCAATGTGAATGGGAATAACCAAGTTAAAAAGGAAACCTGGTAAGGAAAAGCAAGCGCGTAAAATAATGTTTAGACATAGGGTTTAACAACATATTAAAGTGAGGTGCTTGGACCAGTCCGGACGTTTGAGGGTGAATAAACCAACGAGGCAGATCATCGAGGTGTTATAAGGAACAAAGGGAGTGCACATTCATCTGATTGTTCTGACGGCTCCAAAGGACTGGAAGGGGAAGCACACGACTTCTTGAGGTAAGTAAGGTGCTCCTAGTAGTCCTCTGTGTGGTGACAGATGTCTTAGGCTGTGCTCGCAGAGGTTGGGTCTGTGCGTAACTACTAGGCGGGTGGGCCTTGACTGTAGAAGTAGCTATGCAGTCAGAATGCTATGACGCGGTGACACTAGGGTTATTCGGAGGTTGCCTCAACAAGGAAGTCGAGGGTCACGACCAACAAGGATAGTAGATCGTCTAATACCCGTCATCGACAACCAGTAGAATGCGAAAAGACTAGAGCTAAATCCAAGATACCATTCATCCTTTACTATCGGGGTAAGGGGTTGAGGGGAGGCGCTAAATGGATGTTTAGATTGTTTGTTATTAGGAGCAGTCGCTTATCTCTTGTAGTCTTTACTAGTTGAGGAAGGGGCTGAGGTGGGGTCATAGCCACAATGAAAACAGACCCTAGGTATATTTGTATATAGAGGCTCTTTAAAGATGGGCTTGTACAGATATGGAAAAGATCCCGACCGAGTTCCGTGTTTCTTGTATCGCCCTGCCATGGAACTCGGTGCACATTAGAGGACGTGCGATTGAGGCATCGAGCTACAATTGAAGATACATTTGGTGGACATTCTAGATACATGCATGTCGGCTCTGGGTGGTGTATCGTAGTCTTGAGGGAATTACTCCGGTATGAATTCAGATTCAAACAAAGCTGGCTATCCGTACGTTTGCATAGCATAGTAATGACAGATATATGCGGAACGTCACTACGACATAGGATGAGGGACTGCATATATTTCGATGGTGTTACAGTGGAGACCGTGCGAGTGGGCTGCCATGGGGTGTACCTCAATACTGGGGGTAGCTACATATACACTATATTAGGTTAATCCACTGGGAAGTGAATGGGTACGACGTGTGTGTAAGCCTTGAGTGCTGTTAACCCAAGTAACCTAATATATAAGAAAATATGATTGAACGATATATGTAGGATTATCCAAAGTGTATAGTTTAAATCCAGTCACCAGAACTTGTGTTCTGACCCCCTCCTAATAACATACTCGCAGGTTAGATTTGTGGCAGAGGCATGATAGCTTTGGATACTGGTTAGGCAATATTAATAATAAGGTAAAGCTATGTTTTGATTATACTATATTTTATCCATTCCACTGTGAGATATTTTTTGAGCTCTGACATATATTATGTCTCTTTCTTTTCTGCTGGGTACTAGAGCAAACCAATCCAAGTTTCGATGGATTGGAATTTTGAAAAAAAAAATCGGTCCGTCGGAATTCGGGTTGCCACAGTCCTTCATCCCCTTTTGACTCATACCAGGGTGTGAAACTCGCGAATTAACGCCATACACAAAGCTATGCTACATAAGCCATGCTTTGACCATCATCCACAAAGCTCTGCTTTTCAACAAAAGCTTTGATCCATGCATCTCGCATGCCACATTGTCAATTCATACCATATAAATAATGTCCACCAATATATAACCTTTGAGCTCGTATGTCTCAGAGAAGGGTGTTAAGTGAGGAGAATAAATTCTCTACCACCAAAAAGAGATATATTTAGTAGAGATCAATTGATACAGCATAAAGTACAATGTCAGACACACAATACATTTGCAGTCCATTCTGGGTCTGAACGAACTGGAGGCACCTTATTCCTCACCCCATATGTCCAATACAAGAGAGTGGTCTTCGCATATCCGGTTAATCTCTAAGTACGTCTAAACGACCACCACTTATAACCTTGTCTTAGGTGTAAGGCACAATCGAGACATTAGCAATAGCCCAAACGATGTGAAGATCTACGATCTTCAACCACCATCTTTATCTCTTCAAATTCTAATCATCGTAACCGTTACTCAGAATGGGTTAAACCTAGTCTTTCTGAAAAACTCAAGCATCTTTAAAATCAAGTGATATATAAAGATAACGCGCATCTCATTCCAATCCAGGATATATTTTTATTCAAATATTCTTTACTTTGGGAGTGGTTCCCATTAATTTTATCAGAGTAAACTTTTGTTTAAATCATTCCTTGGAAAGCATTGCAAAAGATTTTATATCTTTTCACAACTTAAACAAAATTAAGCTTTATAAGTCTTATCGAGATTAATGAGTCTTACGCGAAAGATAATATTTCATATCTTTATCCCATCCCAGCCTATCCATCCATGGAGAAAAATTGGTAGTACTCCATATCTAACATCCTTCGTATTACCGTAAATTTAATTACCTTCTTATAATCCAAATCTAATTAAAAATTCATCCATCGCATGGAGTAAAACTGGTAGTACTCCATATCAAACACTCTCATGTTTGGTAAATTTAAGTACCCTTAACTTTTCAGTCTGATTAAAGATTCATTAAAACTCTACTTAGTTTTAATCTCCAGAAATCATTATATAATGATCATTAAACTTTAGGAAATTTTTCCCATCTTTAACTGGGTTAAAGAACCAATGTCATTTAAAACATCGTTCACGATAAACCCAAAATCAATCTTCCATTTAATTCTAATTTAATTTATAAAATTGGAGAACTTCGCTTTACTTTGGAAATATTCCATTAAATCTTAATCGATTAATTTATCTTGTACATTCCATTTTCAAATGGGTTTAAGAATAGTATTATTAAAGATACCATTCACGACAAACCCTAAAATCCAATTAAATATTAAATACAATGTTTTCAATAGAAATCCTATCAACTCATATTCAATAACAAATTTCGAAACTAAAAGATACCATACTGGGAATAACGATATCTATATCTTCCAAATTCCTCAATGATATCCATATAATTATGGAATCCAATATCGAAATATCCAAAGAAAATTTCCATTCAAATTCTTTTCAGTTTGTTTGTTGGAAAAACTCAGGTTATATTAAAACAATTCACAATCCAAGATGTTAAAAACCATTAGATTATTAATCTTTATAAAATATTGTCTAATCTTAGTCGAATATTCGATGTTCCTTTCGGTTCTTCCCACTCCTCTCCTACCGGAATGATTTCCCGTTAGATCTCGCGGGTGATACAATGATGTACTCTCAAACTTTCTGTTTTAACTGAATATCTTCATTTCATCAAAGTTAAGGCATACTCTTTTAACTGAACCACTACAGACTTGCCTCGTATGGTGCATCTTCGTTTGGCCTACCCCAGAGGGCCATCCTATAATACCCGTACATCTTGTAAAAATCTCGTGCTTCCCTCTAGCCTCACTAAACAAATTTGTTGGATGTGCTCCCACTATACTTAAACTCATATGATGATCTACTTTGGTAGGCTCTTCATCCCGACCCCCTTTGAACTGCTCCAAACACACCTCACTATTTTATTAAATCCAATGTCAAATCATTCATTATGTGTTTTATCTTTGTTTTCATTTATTTTAACATTAGTTAGCATTACCTTCCCAATTCGCTCTAATCTGAGCCTTGTTTTCTTGCTTATTAACTTTGTTGGTCACTTATTCTCCCTAATCAACATTTGCTGTTGGAACGAATCATTACTATTATTTTCTTATTAAACTTAATTCTAGATCTTAGTATTATTTATGATAATCCTTTATTATTTTCTCTGTTCTTTTTTTAATTACAACCCTCATGATATAATTTTACTCGGAAACATTTAGATTCGCCTATTTCTTTTTAGCCTAATCCTAACCTAACCTATTCACTCAGTTCCTAACCTAAGCCTATGACATTCTACCTTTATCAAATAGGTTACATTCGTTTTCTTTTATTATGATTTTCTAACACGTTAACACATTTCTTATTTATCATAGTAATATGTTCATTTTTTGTTATTTTTTAAATTATAACACATGCCATAATTTACTGAAAATTCTCATGAATTTGCCAAACTCGGTCTAATTCCATTTTATTACAGATGTACTATTTATACACTGTAAATTTAGTTCTCTTTTATTTAATCCATGTTCGCAAAGTCATACCCTTTATTCTATTTTATGCGCACACAAAAAGGATTGAATGTACGCCTTTTTAACTAATGTTTACATAATTAGACATTTTCAATATAACTTATTATAGAAAAACTGTAATGTATATTGCTCCCTTTTCTACTTTTTTTTATTTCAATTTTTCTTACTTTACGATTATTGCAAATTTAGCTTTAAGAAGTAGTCTTACACTACTTGATTGGTTACAAAAACTATATTAAAAAATATTTCCTTATTTTGACACAAATACCATGAATAACAATACATAATTGCAAGACTTTTCTTATTTCTTTTCTTAGTTATTGAATTAGTGAAAAAAACAACAACTTCCCTATTTTGGATTAATCTCACTTTCTTCGATCTTATCCTGACAATTATATTTAATATCTTCCTTATAATATTAAATTATGAAAATATACCCCAATTTCTTTACCAACCAACTAACCTAATACTAACTTCTATACCAACTTTTTCACTAGAGTTCTCTTTTCTCTTATTCCCTGGGTTTTGACAATGCACTATAAACGTCTTACTTTTTAGGCTTATGCCTTTTCCTATAATTCTAAATTGCAACGTTACTTATAATCAATTATTTGGGTTTCATTCCATAATAATGACAATCTTCATATAAGTGCACTTTTTAACAATTTACAGCAGAATAAGGAATAACTTGCATATATTACTTCTACAATTATCCCAAATGCAATGTATGTCGATTTCAGTAATTTAACGAGAATCTAATGATATTAAATATCGTTAATTAGAAAAGATATATAATTTAAAGCCACTCACTGGGAAAAAGCACTCCAAAATTTAGATCTGATTTGAATCCAAATTTATTGTCTATAGTTTTTCTCTTTTTGTTAACATATTTGAATCTACAAACTCATATCGACAACGAATTTGGATATCTATTTTGTAAGTCTACAATTTCCACCTCTAGATTATTGAATCTGAAATCCTAAATCTAGTATATTTAATTTTCCGAAGGATTGGAGGGGAAGGAAATGTGACTGGGCTTGCATGCTCATTTTCAAAAATTATGAATTTGAAGTCTAGCCGTGCATGTTTATTTATAGATGTTCAAAACAATATGGCTCGTTTGATTTAAATCGGACAAGATATATGCGTTTAACATTAAATAAAAACGCGGACTGGCGTGTCTTGCTCATTTTAAATTATACTTATTTATTTCACTCATTTTGAAGTTGGATGTTACTTCACTAATGTTATTAAACTTCCTTTGTTACTTAATTTAATTCCATTTATGGCGCATATTTATCTTTAAATTTGAACTTGCGTTACTTTTGAAATTTATACCCATATTTATTTATATAAAGTAAATATATATACACGCATTTTTACTTTAGTGTTGCCATTCTAGAAATAATTCTCCGCTTTTAAACCTTAACATTACATTTGCTAACATAAATAAATTTCAATTTATGGCACCTTTAATTTCATTAATGATTTGCTTCATTAATTATTTGAACGTTTTAATGTAACGTTAATTACATTTCATTTCTTTATTGATTTAATTCCTTTTATTAAACACGTGTAACACCCCACATTTTTAATAATAAAAATAATATAGAAATAAATGATATTGGAAATTTTTAGGAATATCAGTATTTAGCTTCAAAACATATGTCATTGCGTTCGTAGCAATTTTCTGATTAATTTACATATATAATATGTTTCGAATGAAGTTCATATGGGAAAATTATTAACGTTCGAAGTCTTGTGGCGGAAAAATATTTACAAGTGTAAATGTGCATAAATATATTTATTTTAACAGTAGGCGCTTGAATTCAAAATTAAGCATGTGTTAAAAGCGGAAGAAACAAAATAAATCTAGAAACAAAAATAACGTTGAAAACAACGTTTGATGGAATTAAATATGCACGAACAAGACAGGAAAAACATGGTGAAACGCATTAAGAAGCATTTAGGTCGACTCGTGCTTACGATGGGTCTACCTAGGGGTCAACCCATGTGTCGACCCAAGAAGGGAATGGGTCAACCCATCACACATTTAAATGACATGTTCAATGTTGTTTTGATGACCAGGATTTATTATTCTGAATCGGACGGACACAGCTAGTTTCGTGATCTATAAATAAGCCCACAGGGCCAGCCGTCAAACTCATATTTTTCTGAGTATGTGTAGAAGCCATGCCATTCTCTTTCACCTCCAACTCATCATAAATAAGAAATATTAGATTTAGGCTATCTGATTTAAGATTTGGAGTTTAATGTTGTAGATTTAAAATCGAGATTTACGAATTCTCTATCCATATGAGGTTGCAGATTCAAATAGAAAAGACCAGAGAAAATAAATCTAAATCCAGAACTTGGAATGCAAATTATAAGTGAGTGGCTTTAAATAATTCTTTATAATGATAGCATATATTTTTGTTTGAAACCTGTTAAATTAAGGAACCTTGATAATTTAGAATTATTTAATTATGGTAATTTATTTCTTGTGCAATTTAATTATTGTTCTAATTACAGTAGTTCATTCCTTACTGGAATTCCTATCGGCATAATATAAGAAAATATGTGTAGAATTAATCTGTAATTTGTATTGTAAACCTAAGAATTGTCATATTAATTTGTTGAGGCTATGGTTTAAATTTAGAATTTGATAAATATCAGAATTAGGTTAGAGTCGGAAAAAGGGCATAAGCCTAATTGTATTCAAACTTGCAGAAATTATGCCAAATTTGTGGAAATAAATTGAAAAATAGAGATTAATATATACCAATTAAAATGAAAAGTTGGAGATAGCCTAATTGATTGGTTGGGGGAAAGGGAATAGATTTCCCTAGTTGTTTTGTAAGAAAAATATAAAACATAATTGCAAGCATAAAAAAAGTAATAAAGGTATAAGTTAGTGCGAAATAAGGGTTTAGCCATATTGCACACTCTACAATAGCCTAAAATAATCGAAAATAATGCCTTGCAATTAATGGGTTTCTATTGTTGCAACTACCTTAAACTATGAAAATAGATAGTGCAATTTCAATAACTAATCAAATAGGAACATGCCTAACTTCCTAAAGAGTAAATTTACAAAGACTGTAAGAAAATAAGGTAACATAACTAAAAATATGTTATGTAAAGAAAAGAAGTATTGAATCAAGTTAAATACTTGAAATAGGAAGGAATATAACCTATTATGATAATTGTACGGAAGCATAAGTAGATCATAATAAGACAAATTGAACATGTTAGCAAGAATACTATGATAATTGAGTAGACACAAAAATGAATCATAATACACAATTTGGATGTATGCGTAAGCATAATTATATGGCTATGATTCTATAGTAAAAGTAAGACTATAATATGAAAGTTATGATCAAAAGTGAAATGAACTAAGAAAGTCTTATTATAAATAAACTTTAAAATTGTAAATTAATTTAATAAGCATAGTTCTATGGTGGCCTTATGACTAGGCATTCTCTGGTTATTCTATGTTTCTATCGCGGTCTTTATGGTTATTCAAAGTAACTATGTTGCTAATAAAGTTAACCAACAAGTAATTAAAGTTCAAATTAAATGTATTGAAAAATAATATCAATTACTGAAAATAAAAGTGAGATAAACACATAAAGAATGATTAGACATAGGGTCCAATAAAATAACGAGATGTGTTTGGATCAGTCCAAAGGAATATAGAATGAAGAGCACAATGGGCCAGATAGTTCTAGGTGTCTGGAGACACGGTGGAAGCACATACAACTTAATATTCGACAGGACCAAAAGGAAGTGTGTGACTTCTACGAGATGTGAGGGTACTCTGAGATAGCCCTCTAGGGGACGCCCATGGAAAGCTACCCTAGAGGCAGATTTGTATGGTTCCATCCATAGAGTATGCCTTAGCTGCATTTTTGTAGAGGGCATCCAAAAGACTAATGGGATGAATTTTAGGAACTGGCAATTGCCTCGACTCCCAAAGCAGGCTTTATGGTTAGGACCCAATAAGGATAGTAGATCATTGGATATCTGTCATCGATAGTCAGAGCGTGTACGAGAAAGACCAGAGCAAAACCAATAGACCAATTGTCTCTCACTATCGGGACATTGGATGAGGGACATTGCTAATTAGATGTTTATATTATTTGTTTGGGGTACGGTCACTTAGCTCTTGAAATGGCCTTTCATTAGTTGATGGGTGATCAAGTAGGGCCATAGCCATCGAGAAAAGGGATAGACCAATCTTTGGACATTTGTATCATAGGAAGATATAGAAATCCCACAGTCGAGTTCCATGCAAGGGTTTATCCTGGCAGAGGAAGTCAAATAGTAGACAGTACGGCCGCACGTAGGTCCTCGATGTACGCACTAGGTAGTGCATCGTGGATGTTCAAGAATTACTTTTGTGCAAGGGTTTAGCCTAATAGCGCAGCTTGGATAGTGGGCAATATGCTTTCATAGCGTAGTGAGGAAGATCTAGTATGCTTTCGTAGCATGGCGATGGAAATCTTGTAAGATTTCGCAGCGTGATGACGGAGACCTTTCTAGGAGGGTACTATGGGTAGTACTTGGATATATTGGGATAATAGCTGTATATATGGATTATTAGGTTTGATTTACTGGGGAATAGACGGGTACGATGTACAAGCAGAAGTTATAGTATTATAATCCCTAACAGCATAATAAACGTAAATTTGTGATAGAATGGTATGTGTAGTGTTATCTTTAAAAAGTATATTTTGTTCATTCATCAGAAGTTTTGTTCTAATCCCCTCCTTACAACAAACACGCTGGTTAGATAGTTGGCAGAAACTTTACAGTTTGGAGACACTTTTTAGTTAGTGTCATTATATGGTAAGCATTTTTTTACTACTTTATTTTATTCAGTTCCGCTATAAGATATTTTATTATGAGCTCTAATATACTTATCTTTTCCTTTATATAGGATACCAGACAAACCAACTCAAATTTCAGTGGATTTGGATTTTATTATTTTATGAAAAATTCTGACCCGTTGAAATGGATTATTACATATGGTATCAGTGCTTAGGTTTAGGATGCCTACATAGATATTGAGTGTAAACCCCATATTTTATGTAATAAAATTATCAAAACAATTAATGAGTAATGTGTATTTGAAATCCAAAAACAAACACATGTTATAAAATGAGCAAAAATAAAAAGTTATCATTATACAAACATAACACTGCAATCGTATAAATAGAATTAAATTAAAAGAAACTTTACAGAGGAATGAATGGAATTTAATTAATAGTACTTTACAACTTAATAAATAGAATGTAACGTTAAAGTTTAAAAATGAAAACTAGTTAATAGTAATGCACATGTAAGAGTGTGTAAACATATGTTTATTTCATGTATATATATATGTGTGTGTGTGTGTGTGTGTGTATGTGTGTGTAAATGTCAAAAGCAACACATTTTAATTTGAAAGGTAATGCACATTGCTAATGGCATTAATAGGAAAATAACGGGAATAACATTGCAACATTCCTTTTAATTAGCAATACATGTCATAAATGACATTAAAAGAGAAATAATGGAAACAATGTCAAAAACTGGAAGTAGATAACTAATTCTGGAATGTGAACACATAGGTAGATATATTTAATATAAATCAATTTAGACATAAATTACAAAAGTAACGCGCAAAATAAACGCACGTCATAAATGATACAAAATCATATAATAAAAGGAACATTCAATGATGTTAGTTAAGTAATGTCTTAGTTTAAAATGGGTATGAGGGTATTAATAATACGCATTTGAAATTGAAATTGAAATTAAATGCATGTTAAAAATTAGTAGAAAAACGAAAAAAACTGGGGATAGAATGAAACATTAGAAATTTTGTGTAAATGTATACACACAACAAATCACGTATTTATATCAAAATTTGAATGCGTGTCAAAACAGGGAAAAATTCAAAAATTAATTAAAATTGTTAATAATTAATAAACGTTAATAATAATGTTTAAACAAAGGAAAAATTCACAAAGAAATGTCTCGACATACGATTTTAAAATCGTATATGGGTCGACCCAAGGCAGAAGTGGGTCGATCTAGGAGTCGACACACTTTTGGGCTGTGTCGACCCAGGGGTTGACCCAGCTATAGCATGGGTCGACCAATTTTGGGCCAAGACAATGTGTTTTACTTTTGTGTTAGAGGCTCAGATTTAATGTTTACAAATCGGATTGTATTAATTCTTCTGGATAGCTATAAACTTAACCTAAGGGCCTAGCTTCCAACTCATATTTTCTTGGAGGGCGCTAAAGCTCTGCCATTTACTTTCTCCTACAAACTATTTAGAAATAAATTATATTTTATACTTAAGATTTCTAATTAAAGCAATAGAGGAAAATATAGTAGATTCAAGGTGTAGATACGTAGATCCTTTGTCCAGATATATCTATAAATCCGAATTGAAAAGAAAAGAAAAAGTAAACGCGAATCCAAATCAAATACAAAACTTAGAGCGCAAATCCTTGGTGAGTGGATTTAAATTATAATTTTTTATAATAGTACATGATATCGTTTGATTCCTATAAAATTTATAATATGTTTTATTTTTCATCTTTCCCCTTTCGTATTGGAATATATAGCTTTGTGTTGAATTAATTTTGGCATGGCCAACCGAATTTTATAGTGATTTGTAACACTATTCGTATATTGAATGCAATAAAGTCTAAGAAAAAGATTACACAACAATAAGACCACAAGAGGATGTAGAGCAGTCCAGTTCCCAGCTACAACCAGCAAGGAGACATAATACACTTACAAACAGGTGGTAAACAAAGCTATCCAAACTCAAACTCACATATACAAGTGGTAAGCAGACCTAAGCTAATAGTAGCATCAGAGTCGAGCGCAAAACCAACATCCAACTCGATGACTTAAATCCCTCGTTCATTCACCACCTTGGCACGACCAAGCGAAGCACTAACTTGCACTTCAATTAGAGCACTAACACTTACACAGTCTATTGACTACCCAAAACCTAAACAAACCAACACTATAGCCAACCAAGAAAACACACAACCACGATAACCTGAGGCTCTAAAAGATAGAAGTATGAAGAAGACACAAACGAAATTTCAACACATAATACAAGTCGCACGCACCCCTAGCACTAGCAACTGACCAAACCCAAGCACAAAAAAATCTACCTCAACTAACCATAGCTAATCATAAACAACACAAATACCACCAGAAAACCTAAAGCAAGTATTTACTAGCTCATCGCGAAGCGATCCAAGCAAGAAGGTCGGCCTTTTGGTAAGCTACAAGCATACACGAGATCCAGCTTAGGAGGCAGCCAACGCAGCAGATTGCAAGGAGACAGTCTTGTGATAAAGAAATACCAAAGAAAGATAGGGTCCACAACATCACCGACCAAAGAAAGTGAATGTCAAAAGCGGATCTGGTAAAAGGAAATTGAATTAAGGCAGCAGGTGAAAAGGGAATAAAATCGGCTAAGGCTAGGATTATGGTTAAGAGAGGTATAATCCACAAAAGCAAAAACCGGTTAAGGGAAAGAGATGATAGAGAGAAGTGAAGACGAAGGTAGGTTAAGAAGCGCTAATGGAAGAAGAGAAGAACGTGCGAAGGAGAAGGAAGTGAAGAAAGCGATTGGCGATTTAACTAGTCGCCATGAACAAAGATAGCCGCCTCCTTAAGCCTTCAAAATGTTGAATTTTGGTTATGTGTAAAATATACATAAACCTAAAATGTTGATATATATATATATATATATATATATATGACTCAATTGTACGCCTAATTTATACAATTGATTATATTCCTTTTTGTTTGCGGGCGATGGAAAACATAATTTAGTTGATTATGAACCAAAGAGGATTTGGTAATTGTGGGCATGATATAATTAATATTATAGACAGTAAATTTGCAGTTAAATGGTAAATCTTATGATTTCTATGTTAGTTGAGAAGATTGTCTTTCAAATTTAGAATGAAATGAATATAGAAATTGTTGGAATTGAAAAAGGGATATAAACCAATTATATCAGAATTTATTGTAATTATGTAGAAAGGGGAAAATAAGTTTAAAACAGGAATAATGTATTACCAATTAAAATGGATACTCAGAAGTAGCCTAGATTGATTGGTTAGGAAAAAGGGAATATATTTCCATAGTTTGGTTTGAAAAAGAAGTGTAAACTATAATTGCAAGTTTAAAATTAAATAAAAGCGTGGATTAGTGTGAAATAAATATTTAGCCTTATTGTGCACTATTCTATAGCCTAAAAATAATTGAAAGAGATGTCTTGCCATTATGAATTTCTATGGCAGTAATTACTGTAAGATATGGAAATAGAATTTTGCACAATTTTAATAACCAATTGTTAACGATATTTTTTGTCAACACTGGGGATAGGTCAATAGGAATGTTCCTAAGGAAAAAGAATAGGTTGTTTAGCCTTCACGGTTAGATAACCATTCCTAGGTATCAAGGCCTTGGAGAGAAGGATCACTAAACGACCGTTGATAAAGGACTTAACAGATGGTGGAAAGGAATATTGCACCAAGTTCGCTGAAAGTTTTAAGCTCGTAGGAAAGGTTTAAGCATATAGGAAGGGGTGTTTCATCCGATCTTCGGAAAGGTTTGGACAAGGATCCATGCATATGTTGGAAATAAATAGTAAATTGTAGCAACGACAATTAAGAAATAATATGATAAACTCATAGGAAAATACTATAAGTGTAGATCCGTCTTTGTTAATCATCCATTTAGAGTACATGAACAAAATAGAAGAAATCCTCCAATTGATCTAATTATTAGGGTTTATTCTAGAGAGAAAGCGTATAAGAATCAGAATGAGAGCCCCCCAAAATGTGACCCTGTGGGTCTTATTTATAGAGAAATCGGGGAACCTTCTTCTGATGGGCCATTGGGATTGTAAATACTTCTGTTGTCCGGTTTTCTCCTTGGTTTCATTTGCTTTAACTCACAGCCACTTTTGCGGTGTGGATTATAGCTACCAGAGGGAAAGTCCGAGTCAGTCGATGCTTCCTTGAGAATGATATGAGCTTGCTGATGTAATAGCTTTCTGGAAGATATTTGAGCCTTCGGATGTATATTCTTGGTTATAAGCTTCTGAATGTAGGCTTCGAATCTCCTTATGAATGCTTAGAGGAGCTTGTCTTCAGGATATATGTGGATAGCTGCCGGTTCGGAACCACTATCTGTGCATGTATTAAGTAGACTAGTACGGATAGCTTGTATCCTTCTAGGGTTCCTATTTGAGTTCTGGTGTGGTTTCCGTGCATAATCTAGTTTTCCGGAAGGTTGCTCTAGGTAATTTGCCTATTGTTTATCAAGATGACCTTTCAGAGTTTATTGGGTAGATGTTCTAGATGCTAGTTCCGAATAATCTTTATGTACATTTAGCTTAGTGCTAGTGGTGTCTTTACCCCCTGGTGTACTAGCATTAAGTAGGTTAATACCGATAACCTTTGTGTCCGTCCGGGTTTCCATTAGTGGAGTTCTTGCCTCTTTCTCTCTTAGCTTCTGACTCACATGGCCTTTCGCTATTGAACCCCCTGCCGGGTAGACTGTGTTGGCATTTTGTTGATTTTGAGCTCCCTTCACCTAAGAAGGTGTCGGTTTGTGTGGCTCTCGGATCATTCCATCGTGCTTTTGTTCATTGGATACCCCTCACTATTAGATGGTTTCGAGGTTAATTTTGGTAATAGCATTTACCCCTAGTGAAGGGATGCTTTCGACTTTTCAAGTCAAACTTTCTATCTTTTTTGAAACGTCATCTCTAAGCCTTTTGATCTCCCTTGATTGGAAATGTGGATTAGTCTCCATTTGTATAGTGTGGATTTGGGTAACTTTTGCATAATTACCATCGTTTCTTCTTCTTCAACTTTTATTTGTAACATTAATTTTTCGAACCAAATTATTTTTTCATTGAAGACTGAAAGCTTTTTTCAAGAATTTCTCAATTGAATTTCTAGTAAATATTCCTGCTTTGAACTTTAAATAGGTGTTAAATCGCTTTGTCTAGTCTAATTAGGATTTTGGGTGTTAAACATAAATCATTCGAATGTCAATATTCAGGATTAGGGTTCATTGTGGGCTATACATATAATCTTTCCCCCAAATATCAATTTTTAGGGTTTAAAGTATGATTTGCACAAAAGAATATATTTTTATAATTAAGTAATGGAAATGGTGCTACTGGCACCATCAATTTTGCTGGTACCGAAAACCAATCAGGTCTTTAGTGCTTACTTATGGTTGCCTGGTTCTGGTCCAGTCGTTACTTTTTCCTTTTAGCCCTCCTAGCAGTATCCTTAAGAAAAACTGATCCTGTAATTATTAAGGGCTCAATTATTTTTCATTAAATGCGACATTTGTTGTGTTCTAACCTAAACTAGTATTTGGAGTTATCTTATTATGCACTTTCTTAGTCATTTATTACTAAGAGATTTATTTTCCATGGTATTCTAATGAGTGGGATATGAATTTTACGTATTTATGGAATTATATCACCAAGTAGTGCTATGCCTGATAAAAGGAGTTCTATTCCATCACCAACTGGTGTTTGTGGTATTTCTCGGAGGAGGGGATCTTTTGCGTTGAAGAAATATTTGATTACTTCTTAAGATGAAGTAAACTCCATTCTTTCCAACTTTGGAATAGATAATGTGGAGGCCATTCCTGCCACTTATTGTGATAACATCATGAATCGTCCTAAAGGATATTTTGCTTATTCAGCTGCACATATCTGGCATGGGGGCATCTTCCCTTTTCCATCCTTCATATTTCGACTTCTACGGGACTTGGAGATTGCACCCATCATACCCCTACCAAGCACTTATACGCTGCTTTTATTCCTTGAAATACTTGCTCTTGAATCGGGCCAAGCTTCTCTTACTTCTAACCTCATCCAATAACTGATGTGTTTTCAAGAGGTGTCGACTTCTGTATATTCCATGCTACCCCTATGAGGAAGATTGTCAGCGACGGTACGAGTAAGGCTATATCTTTTGAAGATCGGTTCTTCTTCATTAGATGCCCCGTTTGTATTTTAGGCAAATTTGCTGATTATGGTAAATCATCTAACCCTTTGTGAGCGACTACTTTTCTCATCTGTGACTTAACTTTAGTCATTTTTCCAGATCCTGCTTCTAAGAGAGTTCCCTTAGCCTAAAGTGAATCTCGTGTGTTTGAGCTCCTTTTGAAAATACTCAAAGAGCCGCAGGGTCGATCTGTTCTATTAACCGAGGACAAGGTGCGTCAATATGATCTTCTTCCTGATGGGAAAAAGGTCTTGGGATGTCCACCTATTCGTTTTTCAGGCTCTAAATGCTTATTGTTGGGCTTAGAAGTGTTCGCTTTCTTTACCCCTTGTCTCCCGGTATGTTTTGCTTGATTTGATAGTTTCTTTATAGGAGTCTCTTTAACATCCAAATCCCCCACTCTTGAATTTTTCTTCGATTTTTCATTAGACTAGGAGTTTTGACTTCGGAAGTCTTGACCCCCACCGATGTTTTGAATCAGTCTACCGTTGTTGCTATTAAGATCTTGGCTAAGTTGCCTGTCGAGCCGCCAGTATGTAATTTCCGAGGGTACTTCCGGTAGGTATAGTGGGGGTTGTATCTGGCTGTCATCTCTTCCAAGTTCATCAGAAGCGGGTGCGCATGTTATGTCGTGAATTCCAACTTCTCAGTCTACAGAGCCTCTGAGGACCCCTGATCCTTCCACTGATTTTGTTGATTTTGTGAAGCTTGCTTTTCTTGTCCGGAGTCTTCCGACATCTTGTTACCTTCTTCTTCTTCAGTTGTGGTGGATTTCTACCAGCACTTGATTACCCGACAGCTTCAGGTACAACATTTTTTTAACTTTAACTCTATTGCAGTCATGTACTGAATGCTTTTTTCTCTCTAGATTTCCAAAAGGTGGCTTATGCCCAAATCAATCCCTTCTTCCCCTATCTTCGAAATCGTTAAGCTTCGAGAGGCGAATGAAGCCTTAAGTGATGAAAGTGAGAGGTTGAAAGCTTCCCTGGAACACGTTGAGGCAGCTTTTAGAGAAAGTAAGGCAGACTAAGGATACAACCCCTGACAAAGTGTCGGCTTTGGAACATCAAATAGCGGAAGATGTGGTTGCTCATGCTGAGGAGCTCCAGAAGAAGGATGAGAAGCTTTCCCGCGTTATGCAGATAATTTATGTAGCTGAAGGAAGGATTTCTAACTTCTTGCAAGTTCATCTTCCGCGGATTAAGGCTGAATGTTATGAAGATGCTTTATTTCACCTTCTTTCTGATAACCTTCAGAGTCTTCTCGAGATCCGAACCACCAAAGTTCCTCCATTCTTCAGGGATCGAGTTATGGAAAGGATCAAGTTGGGCGAACGAGGCGTTGGGACGCCACAGAAGGGTGAATCTAAATTCGAGGGTCTTCTATATATTGATAGTCTCTCTCGATTCTATTGAAAGAGAAGAGGCTTCTACCTTTGTTGATAATGATGGGGGTGACAGCGGCAATGGCTCCGAAAGAGGAGGCCGTTAGGGTGAGCATGAGAGTAACAGAAAGGATATTTCTTTAGGAGCCGAGGCACCCCATGATCACATTAGGCATAATTCTGAAGTAGGAGGTTCCCACGTTGCCTTTGATCCTGAAGCTTCTCTATTTAGATAAGCTGGCCCTTCCGGCCTTTTGGGAGGTGAGAAAGCCGTGGGGCCTGAAGCTCCTTTTCTCGGGTATAATTCCTACTCCGGCGACGTTTTCTCTTTTTTCCAAGTATTTTGACCACAAATAGTTTTCTGCTACTATACTTAATAAACAAAAGAAAAGTTGTTTCCTGCCATAAACAGAATTAGATGGCAAACAGAAGGAACTAAACCACTCTTATGTAGGATAAGGAGAATATTTGTAAACATAATCTAATCAATTTATGTAAAATTTGCATTGAGTCCCAATTACTACATGTGTCTGCTAATACACTTATTTGCATTATGACAGAACTTCGTTCATTGTGAAGATGCACTATGTGCGACTTGTAGACTGAGAAGGGTTTCAACAACATCAATTCATGATATCAGGAAAAAATATTTTTTTCGAGAAACTTAGCAGTGTTTATACTGAATTTTCTCATCCATTTAACTTTCTGTGCGAAGATCGCGAAGCAATTCTAAAGAGTTTAAGTGTTAAACATGCTGAGATGTTATGTAAATAGTATATGTATCAATCAAGTGAAAGTGATCCTTTGTAACTTTCTTTTTATCTATATACCATGGT
Source organism: Allium sativum (assembly GCA_030737875.1). Classification (NCBI taxonomy): domain Eukaryota; kingdom Viridiplantae; phylum Streptophyta; class Magnoliopsida; order Asparagales; family Amaryllidaceae; genus Allium; species Allium sativum. The sequence goes on along the minus strand of JASFAX010002631.1, from coordinate 12,159 downwards.
AGATTGGTTTCGGGTTTAACTCACACAAAGTATTTATATAAGAATGGATTTTTATTTTTGTAACTCGAAAAGAAAATGTAATCTTAACTCTTTTCCTGTGTTCCTATGGGTAGGTTGATCGTCATGAGATCTTCCCGTCTCAGAGTGAAGCATTGCCGAAAAATGAGATTTCTTCTATGTCTCAAGAGAGGAAGATTTTGCACCAGAATTTATCAATTAAACATTTGAATGAGAGAATGAATGCTTTAAAAGACCAGTTAGAAGAGAGAGATGGGACTATTCTTGGATTGAGGGCATACATAAAGACCACACCCTCTATTGAGTATGAGGATGAATTGAGGAGTTTACGCCAACATATCATCGATTGGGAAATTGATTTAAATAATGTCAACACGAAGTGTGAGACGTGGGAATATTGTTATAAAAATATCCCTATCATGACGGGATATCAACCTCTCGGCGTTACAACTATACATAAGGCCTCAGCCTCCCAAAAGTATTTTTACTTGAATAACCCTCCTCATGGTTAAAGAATGGTAGCCGAGATAAAAGGCACCTATGATACTAAATTTGTTAAGGATTCTAATGATCGTGTTGTCCGGTATGTTGATCAAATAAGACATTTACAAGAGTAAGGGCATGATTTGCATATGAATTTTTTCTAGTTAGAGAAAGAAAACAAGTCTCTTAGGGTAATGTGCAGGGCTTATAACAGAGCCCTGAAATTTCAGATTAAACCCTCTAATCATCTGGATGAAACGGGTAGGATAGTGCGAAAGCTTAACAAGTTACTAAGCATCGCGCTGCGTCATGCCATTGACCCTCCATTACCCGAGGATGGAGAGGACCTAGATATTTAGTGACATTTTGTAATACTGACATATAATTGTACCCATATTTAGGGTATTGAGAATGTAACTTTTGTGAATGAACTTGTGTATTGATGTTGTATATCATGTAAATGGCTGTTTTTATAAAATGCAGATAACAATTGTTTGTACATAAATGGTTTAAGAATTTTCCTTGAAAAGAGGTAATCATTTTATCCAGAGCCATTTTGATGATGTGCCTTCCCCTGAGAACATAATCCTGGCTGTGCTGATTTACCTCAGAACTCTTTTGTTAACGAGCTATAAGCTTTCAGATCCACCTCATACTAGGATCATCAGATAGAGGACCGAGAATTCGATTTAGATGCTCCAATAGAGCTCTCGGTCTATTTTAAGCTTGCGTACGTATTAGGAGTCCCGAATTAACCCGGATTCAGGCATTGAAATAAGACCGGGAATTTACTTCCGGTGCTTGCGGAAGTCTTGAACCAACCCTTGTTTTGGATAATTTAAGATTGATGGTCAGAAATCTCCTTCTAGTATTAATAAAGATTTCGAATTACCCTTTATCCAGGTAATATAAAGATTAAAGACCGTGAATCTCCTTCCGGTATTTGCGAAGAACTGAACCAACCTATATTTGGATATTAATATAGAAGACTTGAAACCACCTCTATTTACACAATTAGAGATTGAGTACCAACAATTCCCTTCTAGCACTTTTGATGAATTAAATCAACCCAGATTCGAGTATTAGTATAGAAGACCTGAACCAACCCTTGTCCAGGTAATTAGAGATTGAGTACCAGAAATTCCCTTCCGGTATCAGTATTTTGATATCCCCTTCGGATTTGATTTGTGAAGCAGAGGTTGTACTTTCTCCTTGAGCCACTCTCTGGGCTTAGGATGACAAAGCAGAGGATGTATGTGCTTTGTTGGCCACTCTCTGGACCTGTACGTCCGGTGCGCTTGGCTAGCTCATCCACAAGCAGGGCCCAAGGACTTACCCGACCGCCCTCCAGGAGGCGCCTTATCCTGACCATCGTAGGTGATGATAAGGTCTTAGAAACTTAGACGGGGCCATCATAGGCACAGAACTAAGGTTTACTCTTTTGATGCTCTATATTGACCACTGTAGGTACTAATAGAGGCTTACGCGCCACTCCTCTCCGAGGGGTGTCCTATCCTGACCATCGTAGATGATGATAGGGGTTCGTGTTCCCTTCTGCGGGTAACGCAGAACATAAGCAGAGGTAGGACGTGCTCTTCTACGAGAAGAGGTAGGATGTGCTTAGTTCTAGCAGAGGCAGGGCATACTCATCTACGAGCAGAGGCAGGGTGTGCTAATTTTAGATGCACCGCCACGACCATTTCTAGTGTGAAACAAAGGCTTACACTTTTGACGCTTTAACCTAGCCCCCTATGATTTGGACATGGAAAAAGACTAACACACCTCCCTCCTCCGGGGGATGCCTTGCCCTGACCAATTTGGTGCTAACATGGGTTTTTCTTTTCTTTTATCCATTTTCGGCTTGACCTTTCCCTGGTCATTTCAAGTTTGTGGGGATTTTTTTCTTTGCAATCAGGTAGATAACCTTTTTGTTTTCTTTCTAGAAGATTTTAGCAGCGTAACTTCCAATGCCTTCTTTACATATCTTTGTAGTTTTCCTGGGCTTAAGAAGTTGATGATCATTCCCTCTGAAACTCTATAATGGTTTGTTTTGTGTCCTTTTACCATATGGTAGTAGAAATACGGCCCTTCCCCCTTATCTTCTTTTTTGGGTTTCTTTTTTAATGATGGCCAAAAGCTTAACTCACGTCTAGTTAGGAAGTAGATACCCTCAATCGACGTTGTGAGCTTACAACCTTTTGGCAAACTTGACTCAAAAGCCCTCTTTCGTTGATGCATTTTGGCCCTTTTATCACTTGATTTTGTCATTCCTTCCTCATTCCTAAACTTCCTTTCAATTGCCTTTCGGCATGGGGGCATATCTCTTTCAGACCTTTTATTGGTAAGAGGAGTGGAAGCCTTCTCCACCTTCTTTTCGAATATGGTTCCCCTAGCCTATGTTAGGATAACTTCTTTGATATGGAGAAAGGAGTTACAACTTTCCATCAAGGACTGATATAGGGAAAAAATCAGAGTTGTTCCTTAGTGGAAGAGGTTAATGCTCCATCGATCAGGATCATAAGGTTCTACATCCTTCCCTTTTTCTTGGATACGCAGGGTTTCTAATTTGAACCTTTTGGTCGCCCACGGCTCCAGTACTTGTCCCAACCACGGGAAACCCATTCGTACCTGTTAGAGACCTTTTATTCGTAATGTTCACCTCTTCAAGGTTTAGTCCAATCCAATACGGAACAACACAAGTGGATATGTGGAAAGTTTAACCACAGGATTCGAGTTCAAGCCCTCTTTCTGGCACCAAAATGTTAAGATATTTTTAATCAACACTGGAGGTAGGTCAATGGGAATGGTCCTAAGGAAAAAGAATAGGTTGTTTAGCCTTCGCGGGTTTGGGCCAGATCACTGTTCCTAGGTATCAAGGCTTAGATAGAAGGATCACTAAACAACCCTTGATAAAGGACTTAACGGATGGTGGATAGGAATACTGCACCAAGTCCGTTGAAAGATCTAAGCTAATAGGAAGGGTTTAAGCATATATGGAGGGTTATTTCATTCGATCTGTGGAAAGGTTTGGACAAGGATCCATGCACATGTAGGAAATAAACAGTAAATTGTAGCAATGACAACTAAGAAATAACATGATAAACTCACATGAAAATACTATAAGTGTAGATCCGCTCTTTGTTAATCTTCCATTTAGAGTACATGAATAGAATAGAAGAAATCCTCCAATTGATCTAAGTATTAAGGTTTATTCTAGAGAGAACGAGTATAAGAATCAGAATGAGAGCCCCCCAAAATGTGACCCTTGGGGTCTTCTTTATAGAGAAATCAGGGACCCTTCTGCTGATGGGCCGTTGGGCCTGTAGATACTTCTGTTGGCCGCTTTTCTCCTTGGTTTCAGTTGCTTTAACTCTCGACTGCTTTTGCGATGCGGTTATAGCTTTTGTAGGGAAGGTCCCGATAAGTCGAGGCTTCCTTGAGAATGATATGAGCTTGCTGATGAAGTAACTTTCTGAAATATATTTGAGCCTCCGGTTGTATGTTCTTGGTTATAAGCTTCCAAATGTAGGCTTCCGATTTCCTTATGAATTCTTGGAGGAGCTTGTCTTCAGGATGTATGTAGATAGCTAGCGGTTTGGAACCACTATCGGTGTCTATATTAAGTAGACTAGTACGGATAACCTGTATCCTTTATGGGGTTCCGATTTGAGTTTCGGTGTGATCTCCGTGCATAGCCTAATCTTCCGGAAAGTTACTCCACGTAATTTGCCTGTTTTTTTTATCAAGATGACCTTTCAGAATTTATGCGGTAGATGTTTCGGAAGCTGGTTCCGGATAATCTTTACGTACATTTGGCTTAATGATTGTGGTATCTTTACCCCCTGGTGTACTGGCATTGAGTAGGTTAATATCGGCAGCCTTTGTGTCCTGGGTTTTCGTTAGTGGAGTTCTTGCCTCTTTCTCTCTTAGCTTACAACTCAGGTAGCCTTTCGCTATTGAACCCCCTGTCGGGTATGCCCTGCCAGGTAGACTATGTCGACATTTTGTAGACATTGAGCTCCCTTCCTCTAAGAAGATGTCAGTTTGTGTGGCTCTCGAATCATTCCTTCGTGCTTGCGTTCACTGGATTCCCCTTCACCGTTAGTTGGTTTCGTGGTTAATTTTGGGGGTAACGCTAATCAATTAGGAATAGGTTTAATTTCCTAGAAAGTAAATTGTAAAGATGGAAAGAAAAAGGGTAACAAAATTGAAAAATGTTATGAAAGGTAAAAGGAATATGAAGGTAAAAGAAATATGCAAAGTTTATTATAAACCTACAAATGCAACTTATATTTGCGTGAATATAAAAATTTGGAAATCATAATGAAACAAACAATGTTTAATAGTAAATATGAATATGACATGAAATGGTTAAAAGGGAAAGTTAAGGCTTTAATATGAACATATTTGCTTAAAAGGTTAAGTTACGAGCGTAAAAGGCATTAGGCTTTTTTATGAACATATTATTTACAAGGTGTAAGTTGCGAGCCTAAGATTCTATGGTGGCCTTTCGTCTAAGAAATTAATTTGATGAACAATAATATTCAAACTAAATAAGTTAATGAATATTGTTAATCAACGGAAAGAGGAGGAAGTAAAATGCATAATTGTAGATTAGACATAGGGTCTAATAGAATAGTAGTATCCATTTTGTCCAGTCCATGGGGGTGAAAAGCCCAACGGGGGAAATCATCATAGGCATTCATAGACACGGTGAGAACCGGTCCAACTTATTATTCGATGGGACTGGAAAGAAGTGCGGGATTTCTACGGGACGTAACAACTGTGAGATGACCCTCTATGGTAGGCCTAACGAAACTGTACCCATATAGGCATGGTCTGTTTGGTTCCATCCATGAAGTATGCCTTGACTGCATCTATAGGTAGCCAGAAGATTAATTAGGATGATTTCTAGGATGGTTCGACAACTGCCTCAGCGTTGGAGGTTTTTTGGTCAAGACACAACAAATATAGTAAGTTGTCGGACATCTGTCATCATCTTTAAGAGAGAGTATAGGAAAGAGTAGAGCTAAACTAAGAGGCCAATGATCTTTTATTATCGGGACATTAGATGAGGGACAATGCCAATTTCGATGTTTAGATTGTTTTTAGGGGCACGATCACTTAGCTCTTTGGATGAACTTTCATTAGTTAGGGGGAGGGTGAGGCCATAGCCACCAAAAGAGACAGACCAATCTTTGATATTAGTATTATAGGCGTAACGAATCCATTCTTGATGGATATAGAAAGCCCACGACTGAGTGCCATAGAGAATTCAAGGTTAGGGCAAAGACACAGCAGTAGAGGCTTATTCGCTTTCGTGGCATAGCCTAGTATGCTTTCGTAGTGTTGCAATTAAGACTTAGCGTGCTTACGTAGCATAGTTTAGTACGCCTTCGTATCGTGGCGATGGAGGTTTAGTACATTTTCATAGTGTGACGATGGAGACTACTTGAGGAGGATACTACGGTGAGTACCTCAATTTATTGGACATATATTGTAATATATATATATATATATATATATATATAAATGATCTATTAGGTTAATATACTTGGGAGTTGTTGATGGGCCTTTCGGCTAGCCCATCAAGGCTCGACAATGCCGTGGGGCATATCTCGAATAACCGAAGCAGATAACTAAAGTCAAGAAATGGGCCGAGCGATGGGGCCCATCACTTAGGTTTACTGTAGTGACCCGGATTTTGAGCGACTTTGGTCATCGACGTAAGCTCGACGTCGATAACCAAAACATCGAAAAATCCCGGTAATTAATGAAAGAAATTAGAAGGTGAGAATAGAAAAGATAGAAACTTAGAATAGAAGAAGAAGAAGAACACAACATCAGAGTAACACGAACCTCACAGCGGAACGAATAACATATAATAGATAACATAACTTTGAAATATAACAGTTATGTATACAATAGCACTTATCAGAGTACAGCACTTACAACACAGCGGAAATAACTATAGCTATATGATCCTGAAGCCTCCTGCTCCAGCTCTTCAATGTATCTGTAGAACCCGACTACTTGACTGCCCGTACAAATTTAGGCACCCAAGAGTTTAGGGAAAACAACAAAGTAACTCCGGGTCAGTCATGGGACTGGTGTGAGTAAAATAGTTTAAACAGGTATATGAACAAGTAAACGATATCTCATAAGACCACGCCGCAGAACGGAACGGGTTTTTCCCTTATGAGAATCCAAATAACTTTTCAAAGCAATATCATTCTGATATTATGATAATGTCTAAGTACAAATAAATATCAATCTAGCAGAAACGCTTGCATCTCACGTTACTACATATATACAATCAAAATCGCAAGCACGTATTGGATGATTGGATTTCCAACTATGACAAGGTATGGAACCACCTTCCGATCAGTGTACTCTAGCAACGATGCACTGGAGTTCAACAAGAACATCTTGCAACTCAGCCACACATGACCGACCACTCATTTCGCTTGAGTGTATCGAATGTACATCACCAACGGTTGGGATCAGCAACCGTTCCCGTATATATATATGGGACAGCATTGATAGATTAAAGAAGCAAATGAATATTCTCCAGATAGGTGATTATACACCCTACTTCGGTGCGACCGACTTAGCCATGCTGCCTGCCCGATTTCTGTCATTTACCGGATGTGAGGCTAGAAGCTACGCTTTATCATCACAATAGATTCACTTCGAATGCCACATTGTCAGATCCATCGAAAATCACTAATTGACGTCTACAACAATACATTACGTGTCAGCTAAAAGAAGTTTCCTTCTCCGCTTCCACTCTTGGTACGGTTGAAGAAATCAATGTACGTGACCTTTTTGGAAATACTCTGTCAGACATCCATCTTCATTCACTTAAAATGTCACATCGTCATACCCGCCAAATCACAAATTGACTATCCAAAAATAACACGAGTATACAGCTAAGAGAAACGAATTCCTCCGCCACCAAACGTGAATACGTTTGAACAGATCAACTTACGCGATCCATTGGATATACTCTGTCAGACCTTCGTCCATACAAGTTGTCCTGGGACTGGACAAACCGAAGGTACTATTCTGTAAACAGGATAGCCCTTGCATTTTACTCTGTCTTCAATTATCTTTGGCATATATGATTCGCGACGCTTATGCCAATACAGAGTGGTTCTTTGGATAATAATCCAACCGGTCTCTCCATATTAACAACGTTAAAATGGTCAAAACTTCGATAGTCTATGATTTAACCATCAAAGAAAAACAAGTGTGCAAACAACGATATTATTCCCAGATGGAAATTATATCGAACAACCATCATTTAACATTAATCTCTTTAGTTCATTTATTTACTTATCTCCTGTTTCCCTATATTCTAAATTCTTATTTTCTTTTATCAGAAAACATTTCTGATTCTCGTTTGGAAAACATTTCCAAAACTCCTTTACGATCAAACCTTACCATTTCTTAGTTAAGAAGGAAGTCACTCAAGTTGGGGTATAATTACCTCTCAGACCTTAACTGAACAACGTTATAACTTCAAAATGGTCAAAGTTTATCTTTTAATCTTTAACAACTTCTTTACGCCTTTCTCCGATCCAATTTTACTGATCCATTTCTATATTTAAAACATTGGTTATAACGATAACGTTATAATCCCTACTTTCGAATTATCTAACTTTAATTATAACTTCTATTCTTATTAGTGAATAATTAACCTAACACTTATTTATTTATAAATAAATAAATCTCTATTTAAACACTGGAAAGTATAAGTACTTTCCCGAATTCGATATAATCGAATTTGCCGATTAACTCTCTTCGAGAAATCTCTATTTGATTAATTCTTCTTCGAATAAGCTATATTCGATTAACTTCTTTCGAATAAACGATATTCGATAATCTCTCTTCGAATAACTAATATTCGATAACTCTGCCTTTTCAAATATCTCATATTTGAAAATCTCACTTCGATTAAACTATAATCGATAACTCCCTTCGATGAAACTAACATCAATAACTCCTTCTCGATGAAACTAACATCGATAACTCCTTTCGATGAAACTAACATCGATTTATTTAACTCGACGAACTTAACTCGACTAACTCTATTGGTTTAAATCTAATCGATTAGTTCTATGGTTTAAACCTAATCGATTAATTCTATTTGACTAACCCTATTCGGCTAACTCGACTAACTTGGTTCGACCGACCAGGTTTGACTAACCTGACCCATTTGGTTTGACTGACCAGGTTTGGCTAACCTGACCCATTTGGTTTGACTGCCCAGGTTTGGCTAACCTGACCCATTTGGTTTGACTGACCATGTTTGGCTAACCTGACCCATTTGGTTTGACCACTGGGCTTGACTACTTGGTTCGACCACTTGGTTTGACCATTTGGTTCGAATACCATATTCGACTAACTCCTCTCGGTTCATTAAAACCGATTAACTCATCTCGATTGACTAAATCAATTAACTCCTATCGATTAACTAAATCGATAAACTCCTTTCGATTAACTAAGTTTGATTTACTCGACTCGACTGACCAGGTTCGACTAACTTGACCAGCTTGACTCGATTGGTTCGACTCGACCAGCTCGACTCGGTTGGTTTGACTCGACCATCTTGACTCGATTGGTTCGACTCGACCATCTCGACTCGGTTGGTTTGACTCGACCATCTTGACTCGATTGGTTCGACTAGCTTGACTAGTTTGGTTCGACTAGCTTGGTTTGACCACTTAACTAACTTGATTCGAATATTTATATCCGACTAACTAACTTTTCTTTTATTTCTATTTATTTTAACTTCTATTTATTTCCTAAATAGATTTCCTTTTGTATAATCTATTTATTTTCCTAAATAGATTTTCCTTTATAACTCTAATTATTTAATCCCTAATTAAATATCCTTTATTCTATTTATTTAATCTAAATGAATATTCCTTTATTTTATTTATTTATTTCTAAATAAATTTCCTTTTATAAAATCCTTTGATGTTATAAATAGATTCATTTTCAATATAAATATTGAAAATCCCCTTTTCTACATTTTCAGTGTTTTCTATTGTTTTTAAACAACCAACTGTCAATGATCAATATCATCCAAACATATACAATCAGCAACAGATTATATATCACAGTATATATCACAATATACAAATAACAGTAAAATAAATGTTGAGGAATCCAGTCGGATTCCTCCAACCTGTTTCCCTGCATCCACCGATGTTAAACAACGTATATAACATCACTTGCATTTCTAATGAAATACACTGATAACAAAATCACCGTTTAATAACGATATATATATATATATATATATGTAGATATATATATATATATATATATCCATACTGTTTTCAGTCAATTATTTAACAGTCCAATCTACAGTCCAATTTAACAATACAACTTAACAGTCCAAATTAACAGTACATAACTAGCAGTCAAATACAGAAATAAAAATACAATTTATATTAAAAATATAAATTGAGGAGAGTTAGTGAGTTTTTACTCACATTGGACTGTTATCGTTAAAAACGATTAACTGTCTTTGATTCAGACGGACAATTTATTTCGCCATTAATTGTAACGAGCTCGGATTGACTCCCAGTCAGTTGCTCGTCCATACGATCCTGTCGGATCTTGTTTTTCTGAAAACCGATAACGTATGGAAGAGTTATACTTGATACAAGTTCATATATACAACTTGAAATTAAATTAAAATATTTTTATTTAACTATTGGGTCTTAACTTTTCCCCGGCCCATCCTCTTCCATGAAAACCCAAGCCCGTACCCTTTCCTTCCTCCATCTTCACCGTACCTAAAATGAACACGCTCTAGTTCTAAAACCCACGACATTGCCGCAACTTCTAGCTCCAACTACACCTTCTTCGATCAACTAAAACTCAAATGAAAATCACCAAAAAACTTCCCAGCACCTCCTCTTTCAACTCATACCTGAACATCAGAGTTCGAACTCACGAACTGGATCGCGACTGCTGCCTGAAGCCGCACATGAACAGTAACCCGCGACCACAAACATCATCGCAGACCCCAAAATTCATCGCACAGAACCCATTCAATATGTGGAACTCCAAAACGATTTTGAATTCAAGTATAAACCCCTTGAACCCTAGAAACCACGGCACCATGCTGGAAAAATCCGCACCCTCAGATTTGATGTCGAACTACAAAAACTTCACATCAAAACGAAGAGCATACCTTACCGAACTCATATATATGCAAATTGGGATTTATAGGAATTTTATTCGGATTGTTTTGATTTTTAAGAGGATCGAAGTTTTGTTTCCAGAAAGGAAAACTGACGGCTGGAATTTCTGTTGACTTGAGAGGACTTGAAATCTGGTTAAGGGGTGTTGAGGGGTATTTATAGGATTAACAAATATTTTTAGATATTTTCTTTTATTATTTTATATTCGTTTTTGCACTCTAAAAATCCGTGTGACCACACATGATATTCAAAAATCACGGAAATTGACATGCAGCTAGAGTTCGACATTACGGTCCCAACAAAACTGGTTTCGTCAAATTCCGACTTCGTATGCTCACACAACATATTTTTAACTGTCAAAATACTGACTGTTTCTCACTCTAAAAATCTGTACGGCCACACAGTGACCCTAAAAATCACGAAACTTAACATTTAGCAACTATTTGATATTGCGGATCCAACGAAACTAGTTTCGTCGAATTCCGACTTCGTATGCTCACATAGCATATTTTTAACGCTCTGAATGACCCATTTAAATATATAAATATATTTAAATATTATTAAATTAAATATTAATAAATTAATATTATCGTATATATCCATATACGATGTCGTTCGGCTCCTGAATATCACCTCAGATATTATGACTTGATTTCCAGACTCCAGATTATCCCGATATTCAGTTCGTATCGAAAAATCGATTTATAACGTATATAAAGCATCGCAAATTATAAAGGAATTCCACAGCGACTTTTTCTGAAATTTGATTTGGACATAACTCAAAATCTACACGATGAAATCCCGATTTTTCTCTTCCACTAGAAAGATATACTCCACCAGCTCCACACGTTTCTTGTTTCATAGAAATCCGGCTTAAAACGACTCCTGTACATTCAGTTGAAGTCTGAATCGCCAAATAGCGAACTGCCGCGTCGTTTCAAGCTCTATTTTAATTATATTATAATTATACGTTCAAGCTATCGTCGATTGAATATATTCGTCAATATAATCCAACTCTAAGTTGAATTACATCTTTGGGATGACCCCATTCACAGAATATTTGTATTTCCAACATTTTTGATTATTTCGACATTATAATATATTTTATTATATTATAATTATTAATTAAATATTCAATATTATTTAATTCACGTTTTCGATATCGATAAATCGATATTTAATAATTAAATAAATAAATTGTTCAACAGCTAAAAATGCGGGTTACTACAATCTTCCCCCTTAATAAAATTTCGTCCTCGAAATTGCTAAGCTAGGGGATGACCCTATCTTCTGGGTAAAAATTTATCTGTTTACCTCTTGTCTCCGGTTTCAACAGAACCAATTAATATCGACTAAAATATTAATTTATTCTGACTAACTAAATTTTCAAAAATTTTGAAAATTTTCAAACGCCTTAACTTTTCGAAAAATTTCG
>JASFAX010000272.1:0-73036 GCA_030737875.1 Allium sativum | reverse complement strand
GGTTCAGCAGTTCAACAACAAAGCACGGCGGAGTGGATCCCTCTGTGAGAACTTCTCACTTTAACTTTTCTTTTCTAGTTATATAAATATATACTAGGATGCAGACGGTGTTTAGTAGCACCCGACACCATCGTCCACAGACCATGGACTTGTTTGTTTGGTTGTGTAGTTGGTTACATTATTTGATTTAATTTGATTGTTTGGTGAAATGGAATGGATTTGATTGATATGTGTATGGCGTCGGCCATTATTAGACCGGGGATAAGGCTAGGCCTTGTCCCGTTTCTAGTATCGTGCCGTTATGCCGCCGAAATTTTCTAAAATAAGTTAGAAAAATAAAGATATCATTTTATTTAGTAAATGAACCGAATAGGATATTCATAGGTTGAAAAAAAAAATTGGTCTTTAAAAATATAATTTTTAACGTGAACGGGAATAAATAAATATTCATTTACAAACCGGACGGTTTGTTTATGTACACCTATTTGAAGGACATTGATTGGGACGATAAATTTTACACATCGCCCAACTTCACACATAAAATCTGTGTTTGTTGATTTGAAACCCCACATGGGTATTGGGATAATATACGACATACACTAATCCCAATAATTGGTTGTATGTCGATCGATGGATTGACAGACTGTTATAAGCATTAGATATCTATATTTGATGCTTATACAGTGTAGTGCACTTTGGATGATGGTTGATTATTTATCGTTGCTATGATATATATGTGCTGTATGGAATCCATATAATTAACTTTATATGGTGATTGATTGGGCCTCATTCCAATCGGGAAGATGAAGAATATTATAAAATAAAGGTTCATGTGTTGACATGACTCATTCGTTGAGATTAGTCATGTGTTGAACGAAATATTTTAACAATAAAATTTACATCTTTATCATATATAAATTTATAAACTAACTTCTTTATAAAATAAGGTTCATGTGTTGACAGTACTCATCCGTTGAGATTAGTCATGTGTTGAATGAAATATTTTAACAATAAAATTTACATCTTTATCATATATAAAATTAGAAACTAACTGGAAAATAGATAAGATGAGTGGTCTCCTGGATATTGATCTGATGTTGGTTTCGGCCTTCGGGGTTAATATTCAGGGAATCGTTCTCATACTAATTTACGGTTGGAGTCTGGTTTGGAATCAAATGATAGATACCATAATTTTTAGAAAATATATTAAATAACAAAAATAGTCGCGTGTTGACAGTACTCACTTGTTGAGATTAGTCATGTATTTAAAGAAATATAGATTCATGTGTTAAATAGAATAAATATTCATTTGTTGAATAGAATAACGAATTTATTGAAAAATATAAAGCCGTGTTGATTAGAGATGCGCTATTTTGACGCGAACGATATTTATATCGATTATATTCGTTTTATAATGAATATTGAAAAGAGATAAAAATCGAATATTTATAACAGGAATTCAAATTGAATTGAAAAGAAAAGAAATTCGAATTGAATTGAATTGGATTGAAAAGAAAAGAATTTCGAATTGAATTGGATTGGATTGGAAAGAAAACGAATTCGAATTGAATTTAATTAAATTGAAAAGAAAACGAATTCGAATTGAATTGAATTGAAAAGAAAACGAATTCGAATTGAATTGAATTGAAAAGAAAACGAATTCGAATTGAATTTAATTGAATTGAAAAGAAAATGAATTCGAATTGAATTGAATTGAAAAGAAAACGAATTCGAATTGAATTGAATAGAAAATAAATTCAAATTGAATTGAAAATGAATTGAAATAGAATAAAAATCAATTTGAAATGAATTCAAATTGAATTGAAATTTGAATTGATTTGAAATGAATTTAAAACGAATTTATAAGGAAAAATTCAATTTTGATTTGAATTTGAAATGGAAGTTGAAACTGTTTTTAAAACGAATTTAAAACTATTTATTAAATTTGTTTTAAATAGAAATCGACAAAATATATATAATATATATATATATATTATATATATAATGGCCTGAATAGAACGCGCCGCGCTGCGGCAGTTCATGAATTTCGACCATTGGCTTCGAATGGACATTACGGGAGATCCGACCGTCGGATTCTCCTAAAACCAGAACCGTTGGGTTTGTATCAAAAAGATCTTTCTAACGAATAATAGAAATTAGAAATCTAACGGTTGGATTTGGAGATATGTCCAAATCAATTTCAGAAAAGGTCGCTGTAAGTGCAGTTCGATGGCCGTTGATGGAAATCGACTGTACGGGCCTTTATAAAATTATTAAAAATATCAATAAATTGTGTAAAGTCATAATGAATGATTTGGGAAGAACTGGGATGAAAAACCCCACCTTTTGTAAAGATAAAAATAGATTTTTATCGGAATGAACTAGTTTTGAACTAAATTTAAAAACCCAATTATTTTTAATAAATAAATTGGATTTGAAATGGGTTTTAAATAACCAGAATTTCTAACATATTTAATTGGAATTGAATTAGAATTGATTTGTGGGTTTATCGTGAATGGTGTTTTAAAAAACTTTTGTTCTTTAATCTGACAATAAATAGAATGTGATTTGGGTTTATCGTGAACTGTGTTTTAAATGAAATTAGTTCTTTAACCCAGTAAAGGGAGTTTTAATGAATCTACAATTAGATGGAAATGTGAATTGGTAGTTTAAATTATCAAATTTGGAAAGTGAGTGAGAAAGGAGGATCACTAGTTTTGCTCCAAAGCGATAGTTAAATCTTTAATTAGATTTGAACGTGAAATGGTAATTAATTTTACCGATAACACCATGGTGTTACTTATGGAGTATTACCAGTTTTGCTTCATGGGATGAACAGGTTGGGATTGGGAAATAAAATAAATAATTACTTCGGTGTGGTTCGCTAATCTCGACTAGTTTGGAAAACCATAATTTGGTTTGATATGACATACAATGGAAGATTAAAGAATTTATCTTCGATAAAACTAATGGGAACCTTTCCCTAAGAATGTGAAATTTAGAAACTAACTGTAGGTTAGTTAAGAAGAATGGTTTCCTAGGTATTGATCTGATGTTGGTTTCGACCTTCGGGGTTAATATTTGGGGAATTGTTCTCTTGCTGATTTACAGTTAGTGGCTGCTAAATTGGAATGAGGCGTATGTTGTGTTTGTATAACATTTGTTTACTATATACGCGGGTTATTCAGAAAGGCCGGGTTTATACCCATTCTGAATAACCGATTCGACGATAAGTCGAAGATGAAGACGGTGGTTGAAGACCGGAAGTCTTCACATCGTTTGGGTGATTACTGATGATCTTGATTGGGCTGTACTCCCAAGATGAGAGAATCAGTTGGTGATCGTCTAGACGTACTTGGAGATCGATGGATATGCGAGGAAAGTGCCTCCTGTTTCGTTCAGACCCAGAAGAACTTGTAAATGGACCGTGTGTCTGACATTGGATTTTATTCTGTGTTGATTGATCTCTATTAAATATACGTCTGTTTGGTGGTGGAGAATTTATTCTTTTGCTTAACGCCCTTCTTTGAGACGTACGAGCTCAGAGGTTGTATATCGATGGACATCAGTCGCATGGCATGAATTGCCTGTGTGGCACGCCTAAGTGGCAATTGATCAAGGCTTCTGTTGAAAAAGCAAAGTCTTGTGGTTGATGATCAAAGCACGACCTTTGTGGCGCAGCTTTGTGTATAACGTGAATTCGCGAGCCTCACACCTCAGTATGAGTTAAAAACGGGATAAGGACTGCAGGGAGAGCACGACGTTTCTTTCTAGCTTTGGTGGTGTCAGTGACTTACCAGCCCTGACATTTATATACTTTTCAACTATGTGGTTGTTGGATGCGAGGCGCCTCGATTTTAGGTCTGTAAGGACCGGGAAACGTGTGTTCAGGAATTGCCAATCCTCAAACGTAAGAGAGGACCGGCCCTGAAGAT
The DNA here is from genome assembly GCA_030737875.1 of Allium sativum. Classification (NCBI taxonomy): domain Eukaryota; kingdom Viridiplantae; phylum Streptophyta; class Magnoliopsida; order Asparagales; family Amaryllidaceae; genus Allium; species Allium sativum. Next base: position 69,101 of record JASFAX010000272.1, on the reverse strand, counting down.
CCAAGGGTTGCCCAGAGTGTGTAGTCCTGAGGCATTTGCTAGAGTGTCTCGAAGCGGAGAGGAGCTTGCCCCTTGCCTCGACTCATGACGGAAATCCAGTTTCCAATACGTGATGTTTCGGTTTTATTTGTAGAGCCTAGTATAGTAGCATGGGATACTATGCCGTCTATAATTGATATTTATGATTGAAGTTGTTTTGACACTTCATACTATAATAGTATCAAAATGATTTGTTTTAAACGTACCAAGCATGTTTGGCTATTATAAGGGAAAACCCTATCCTCCGGCTTGCGTTGCATTGTGTGATGGGACCTGGGTTCTTATAATAGCTTCATTCTTCGAAAAAGCATTGCGCTGTTTATTCTATGCACTGGTATTCTTGGGAGGAAACCCGTTTCGTGTTTTACGGCGTGGTCCCTTGAATTACTCTCTTTTAAAGTAAAAGTTTTAAATAACTGTTTTTAGTTCTCACACCAGTCACATGACTGACCTGGAGTTTATTGTTTTAACCTAACTCTGGGTGCCCTTATTTTCAACACGGGCAGCTAGTAGTTTTGGTTTTGCAGATTTATATACACAGGATCCTGATTTACAGCTGGAACGATGCTCGGAAAGCTCTGTATCTGCGCATTACTTTCAGTTGTGTTTTCTATTATTTTTCCGCTGCAATGTAATTTATTGTAATCTCTGATATTTATCGAATGTATAGTATTCATTTATACTCTGTATATTCCTGTATCTGATGGAATTGTTGTAATAGCAATGAAATGTTCTTCTGTCTGCGTTCTGATTGGTCTTGTCCTCAAAGTATCCGCTCTTTCCTTACCGAGGAAGTTACGAGTCCTTACAGTTGGTATCAGAGCTTTGGTTTACAGAGCTCGAGAACAAGACACATTAGAACCGAACGAAAGAATCCATCAGATATTGGAATAGTAATATCCAATTAGAATGACTCGTTAGAGATAGGATTAGTAGTATCCTAGAACGAGTGTGAAGAGTATATTTTTAAATTAAAACAATTTTTGTCTTGAAATTTAAATCGTTTTATACGTATTTGAATATTTATTTATTTTGAATTTGGACAATCAAGTATATAAAGATTTCGCGTATACGCGTCATGAACGTATATTCGAAGTTTTAATATACTGGATAGATATAGAATCACACTCTAGTCGCTCGGAGATGATGTTGATAATGACCATGGCATCATCAGTATTTATGTTTGTGTTTCGAAGGTGTGATTTCTATATGATTCCATAGACTGGTGTGAGAACCAAGACTAGATAGGTTTAATGTTGTGATTTGGCATCAAAAACACGATTTTCTGTATACGTATCAAAATTATGAATTTGAAACGTTAATTCACTAATTGATTGATGGTTGTGTTGTTTGTTTATTTGTTTAATAATTTTCGAACCATTATGCCTAATTGTACCAAATAGTGCATTGCATTGAAAATTGGTCGCATTTGCTTGCATATACATGTACTTACATTGAACAGGTCATAGCAAGGAGGCTAGAGCAGAGAATAAAATTTGTTTGCCCAACAAATAGGTACATGTTTATTATAATTTACTGTTTTGTTTTGGGTGATGATGATTTTATGAGCCGATTGGCTAGCCGCTTGGCTTTTTCTTTTTCTTTTTGAGATCAGAAGGCCTGTGTGGCAATTTCGGGATTTTCCGGTGTAGGGGAGGTTATGGTGAAATTTTTTAGGGTGTTAGCCAAATTTTTGAAAAATTTGAAAAGTTCTTAGAAACTGAAAAGTTGAAGAACTTAAGCCGTAATGAAAACAATGGAAGTTGAGTTGATTAGTTAAACAACTTTCGACTTCGTTCCTTTTCGGGGACGAAAAGTTTTAAGTGGGGGAGATTGTAACAACCCGGAAATGCGAGCCAGTTTAAAAATTTTACTTTGGCAATTTTAACGAATTTTGAATATTTAAAATGAATTATTTTAAATAATATGGGCGAGAAATTTATTTTGAATGGAATTCAAACGTATATATTTATATACGTCATCGTTAGAATATAAATATTTATTTTAAATTATAAAAGGAATTGAAAATGGTGCGGTAGTTCGCTAATTCGATTTCAAATTTCAATTGAACATATCGGGTGCAAAATAAACCGGATTTTTAGTGAAACCAAAAATATTAGGATCTATTTTAGAATATCTTTGGAACGAATAAGAAAAATCGAAATTTCATACCGGGGATCAAAAGATATGTCCAGTTGAAAATTCTGAATAGTCGCTATGGAATTTCAGGCCCTTAAAAATAGCCATTTTGCAAACGACCTCGGATTTCGACGAAACCACTTTTGTTGGATCCGTGACGTCAAATTATTGCTAGATTCCGAATTTCATAATTTTTCGAATCAATATGTGAGCGTGGCAAAGGAAAACGCATTTGACCAATTTCAGTTGATTTTAATCGACTGGAAAATGACCATTTTTCAAACGGTCTCAGAATTAGACAAAACTAGTTTTGTTAGGACCGTATCATCGATACAAAGCTAAAAAATATTTTTCTGGAATTTTTCTAGTTAGTATGTGACCCCGGTAATTTGAAATGTGCATTCAAATTCAATATATAGAGTTATATGTTGATTTTGACGAAAACTGATTGAAACGATCGAATCAGCCTACGATACATATCCCATCGTGTTCCGAATGGGGGTAATTAGCTATGGACAACAGGCGGTGGGTCTCGTTTCGAGTTCGAATGAAAAAGTTACCTTTTGAAATTAAAATAAAATATAAATTATTATATAAAAACCTTTCCCCACATACCCACCTTTTATCTCCATTCAAAGTCAAACCCATTCAGAAATCAGAACCCCCCCCATCGAGATCGATCTTGACCTCCTCCTCGTCGATGCTGCGCCACCTTGCGCACGCCGCCCCTCCCCACCTGACTCCGACGAGACCCCTCGCATCGCTCCCCTTCCACCATTCTTCTCCTGCACCTCGAGCTCCGTCAGAACCCCCCCCCCCCCCCCCCATCGCGAACCCTAAAACCGCTACCCCCACAAAGCTGGAGCGCCGCCGACATGCAGAGCCACCACCGCCGACCTCGACTGCGTTCCTTCCCCCCAACCACTACCGAACTCTGCCAGATCCTTCCTGCTCTTTTTTTTTTACTGTAAGTATTTTCTGATTTCAATTTTATATTTGATTTTTATTTAGAAATGTATATGATTTTATTTAGGAAGTTAAACGTTTTTTATTCATGAAATTAAATGTATTTTGTTCATGAAGTCTATAATTTTTATTTGTATGAATAGAGGAAGAAAGATGTGATTTTTCCTTATGTAAAGATGTGATCTTTATATGGATATCATTAGAATAAAAATTCGATTTTTATATATGAAGTGTAAAAGTAGATTTGATGTAAAAATATAATTATTATAGAATGTAAAAATGTAATTTTTATAAATGTAAAGAAGTGATTTTTAATCTATGAAAGACGATATTTTGATATAATGAAAGGCGTGATTTTTATATAACGTAAAGGTTAAAAATATAATTTTTATAATGTAGGAAGAAGAAAAATATGATTTTTATTTATTTTGAAAAGGCAAAATCTTTATTTTTGAAAAGGCGAAATCTTTATATAGAGAATAGCGATGTAAAAATATAATTTATATCTATATAGTAGCCGTATAAAAACGTGATTTTTATAGGAATAGTACTGAAATAAAAATATGATTTTATTTATTGAAATGAAGTAATAAAAACGTAAATTTTATTATGAATAGCGTGAAAGAACTGCATTGGAATTTCAAACAGATTCAGACGGTTCAGCAGTTCAACAGCAAAGCACGGCGGAGTGCAACCCTCTATGAGAACTTCTCACTTTAACTTTTCTTTTCTAGTTATATAAATATATACTAGGATGCAGATGGTGTTTAGTAGCACCCGACACCATCGTCCACAGACCATGGACTTGTTTGTTTGGTTGTGTAGTTGGTTACATTATTTGATTTAAATTTTATTGTTTGGTGAAATGGAATGGATTTGATGATATGTGTATGGCGTGGGCCATTATTAGACCGGGGATAAGGCTAGGCCTTGTCCCGTTTCTAGTATCGTGCCGTTATGCCGCCGAAATTTTCTAAAATTAGTTAGAAAAATAAAGATATCATTTTATTTAGTAAATGAGCCGAATAGGATATTTATAGGTTGAATAAAATAATTTGGTCGTTAAAAATATAATTTTTAACGTGAACGGAAATAAATAAATATTCATTTACAAACCGGACGGTTTGTTTATGTACACCTATTTGAAGGACATTGATTGGGACGATAAATTTTACACATTGCTCAACTTCACAAATAAAATCTGTGTTTGTTGATTTGAAACCCCACACGGGTATTGGGATAATATACGACATACACTAATCCCAATAATTGGTTGTATGTCGATCAATGGATTGACAAACTGTTATAAGCGTTAGATATCTATATTTGATGCTTATACAGTGTAGTGCACTTTGGATGATGGTTGATTATTTATCGTTGCTATTATATACATGTTTTGTATGGAATCCATATAATTAAATTTATATGGTGATTGATTGAACCTCATTCCAATCGGGAAGATGAAATTTTTTATAAAATAAAGGTTCATGTGTTGACATGACTCATTCGTTGAGATTAGTCATTTGTTGAATGAAATATTTTAACAATAAAATTTACATCTTTATCATATATAAAATTAGAAACGACTTCTTTATGAAATAAAGGTTCATGTGTTGACAGTACTCATCCGTTGAGATTAGTCATGTGTTGAACGAAATATTTTAACAATAAAATTTACATCTTTATCATATATAAAATTAAAAACTAACTGGAAAATAGATAAGATGAGTGGTCTCCTGGATATTGATCTGATGTTGGTTTCGGCCTTCGGGGTTAATATTCAGGGAATCGTTCTCGTACTAATTTACGGTTGGAGTCTAGTTTGGAATCAAATGATAGATACCATAATTTTTAGAAAATATATTAAATAACAAAAATAGTCGCGTGTTGACAGTACTCACTTGTTGAGATTAGTCATGTATTTAAAGAAATATAGATTCATGTGTTAAATAGAATAAATATTCAATTGTTGAATAGAATAACGAATTTATTGAAAAATATAAAGCCGTGTTGATTAGAGATGCGCTATTTTGACGCGAACGATATTTATATCGATTATATTCGTTTTATAATGAATATTGAAAAGAGATAAAAATCGAATATTTATAACAGGAATTCGAATTGAATTGAAAAGAAATTCGAATTGAATTGAATTGGATTGAAAAGAAAAGCAATTCGAATTGAATTGAATTGGATTGAAAAGAAAACGAATTCGAATTGAATTTAATTGAATTGAAAAGAAAACGAATTCGAATTGAATTGAATTGAAAAAAAACGAATTCGAATTGAATTTAATTGAATTGAAAAAAAAACGAATTCGAATTGAATTGAATTGAATTGGATTGAATTGAAAACAAATTCGAATTGAATTGAATAGAAAATGAATTCAAATTGAATTGAAAACGAATTGAAATAGAATAAAAATCAATTTGAAATGAATTCAAATTGAATTGAAATTTGAATTGAATTGAAATGAACTTAAAACGAATTTATAAGGAAAATTTCAGTTTTGATTTGAATTTGAAATGGAAGTTGAAATTGTTTTCGAAACAAATTTAAAAATATTTATAAAATTCGTTTTAAATAGAAATCGACGAAATATATATATAATATATATTATATATATAATGGCCCGAATACAACACGCCGCGCTGCGGCAGTTCGTGAATTTCGACCATTGGCTTCGAATGGACATTACGGGAGATCCGACCGTCAGATTCTCCTCAAACCGGAACCATTGGGTTCATATCGAAAAGAGCTTTCTAACGAATATTAGAAATTTGAAATCTAATGGTTAGATTTGGAGATATGTCCAAATCAATTTCAGAAAAGGTCGCTGTAAGTGCAGTTCGATGGCCGTTGATGGAAATCGACTGTACGGGCCTTGATAAAATTATTAAAAATATCAATAAATTGTGTAAAGTCATAATGAATGATTTGGGAAGAACTGGGATGAAAAACCCCACCTTTTGTAAAGATAAAAATAGATTTTTGTCGGAATGAACTAGTTTTGAACTAAATTTAAAACCCAATTATTTTTAATAAATAAATTGGATTTGAAATGGGTTTTAAATAACCATAATTTCTAATATATTTAATTCGACTTGAATTAGAATTGATTTGTGGGTTTATCGTGAACGGTGTTTTAAATAACATTTGTTCTTTAATCCGACAATAGGTAGAATGTGATTTGGGTTTATCGTGAACTGTGTTTTAAATGACATTAGTTCTTTAACCCAGTAAAGGGAGTTTTAATGAATCTACAATTAGATGGAAATGTGAATTGATAATTTAAATTATCAAATTTGGAAAGTGAGCGAGAAAGGAGTATCTCCAGTTTTGCTCCAAAGCGATAATTAAATCTTTAATTAGATTTGAACGTGAAATGGTAATTAATTTTACCGATAACACCGTGGTGTTAGATATGGAGTATTACCTGTTTTGCTTCATGGGATGAACAGGTTGGGATTAGGAAATAAAATAAATAATTACTTCGGTGTGGTTCGCTAATCTCGACTAGTTTGGAAAACCATAATTTGGTTTGATATGACATCCAATGGAAGATTAAAGAATTTATCTTCGATAAAATTAATGGGAACCTTTCCCTAAGAATGTGAAATTTAGAAACTAGCTGTAGGTTAGTTAAGAAGAATGGTTTCCTGGGTATTGATCTGATGTTGGTTTCGGCCTTCGGGGTTAATATTTGGGGAATTGTTCTCTTGCTGATTTACGGTTAGTGGCTGCTAAATTGGAGTGAGGCGTATGTTGTGTTTGTTTAACATTTGTTTACTATATACGCGGGTTATTCAGAAAGGCCGGGTTTATACCCATTCTGAATAACCGATTCGACGATAAGTCGAAGATGAAGACGGTGGTTAAAGACCGGAAGTCTTCACATCGTTTGGGTGATTACTGATGATCTTGATTGGGATGTACACCCAAGATGAGAGAATCAATTGGTGATCGTCCAGACGTACTTGGAGATCTATGGATATGCAAGGAAAGTGCCTCATGTTTCGTTCAGGCCTAGAACGAACTTGTAAATGGACTGTGTGTCTGACATTGGATTTTATTCTGTGTTGATTGATCTCTATTAAATATACATCTGTTTGGCGGCGGAGAATTTATTCTCTTGCTTAACGCCCTTCTCTGATGCGTACGAGCTCAGAGGTTGTATATCGATGGACATCAGTCGCATGGCATAAATTGCCTGTGTGGCACGCCTAAGTGGCAATTGATCAAGGCTTCTGTTGAAAAAGCAAAGTCTTGTGGTTGATGATCAAAGCACGGCCTTTGTGGCGCAGCTTTGTGTATAACATGAATTCGCGAGCCTCACACCTCGGTATGAGTTAAAAACGGGATAAGGACTGCAGGGAGAGCACGACGTTTCTTTATAGATTTGGTGGTGTCAGTGACTTACCAGCCCTGACATTTATATACTTTTCACCTATGTGGTTGTTGGATGCGAGGCGCCTCGATTTTAGGTCTGTAAGGACCAGGAAACGTGTGTTCAGGAATTGCCAATCCTTAAACGTAAGAGAGGACCCGCCCTGAAGATCCAAGGGTTGCCCATAGTGTGTAGTCCTGAGGCATTTGCTAGAGTGTCTCGAAGCGGAGAGGAGCTTTCCCCTTGCCTCGACTCATGACGGAAATCCAATTTCCAACACGTGATGTTTCAGTTTTATTTGTAGAGCCTAGTATGGCGACATAGTAGCATGGGATACTATGCCGTCTGTGATTGATATTTATGATTGAAGTTGTTTTGACACTTCATACTATAATAGTATCAAAATGATTTGTTTTAAACGTACCAAGCATGTTTGGCTATTATAAGGGAAAACCCTATCCTCCGGCTTGCGTTGCATTGTGTGATGGGACCTGGGTCTTATAATAGCTTCATTCTTCGAAAAAGCATTGCGCTGTTTATTCTATGCACTGGTATTCTTGGAAGGAAATCCGTTCCGTGTTTTACGGCATGGTCCCTTGAATTGCTCTCTTTTAAAGTAAAAGTTTTAAATAACTGTTTTTAGTTTCTCACAACAGTCACATGACTGACCTGGAGTTTATTGTTTTAACCTAAACTCTGGGTGCCCTTATTTTCGACACGAGCAGCTAGTAGTTTTGGTTTTGCAGATTTATATTCACATGATCCTGATTTACAGCTGGAACGATGCTCGGAAAGCTCTGTATCCGCGCATTACTTTCAGTTGTGTTTTCTATTGTTTTTTCGCTGCAATGTAATTTATTGTAATCTCTGATATTTATCGAATGTATAGTATTCATTTATACTCTGTATATTCTTATATCTGAAGGAATTGTTGTAATAGCAATGAAATGTTCTTCTGTCTGCGTTTTGATTGGTCTTGTCCTCAAAGTATCCGCTCTTTTCTTACCGGGGAAGTTACGGGTCCTTACACAAAAGAACTAGTGGAATAATTATGAAATCCTCCTAGATTGATTAACGAGCATAGACGGACATCGAACTTCTCTAAGAATGCCTAATTCACGGTCGATATAGTGCTCCTTACAGTCATTTGCATAGAATTTTTGCCCTAAATAACGAAAAAATGTAACATAAATAAAAATTGTATAATATAACACTTCAAAACTCAATGAATGGTCCAATAAATGGAAGCTAAGCTGATCAGCAGCAAGAGGGCCAAATACAAGGACAGTAATGATAACTTCATAAATTATAACGTATATTGATTTTATAGAAGTAACCAGCCTGCATAGCTTTCTAAATAATGTATATTTGAGTATCCTTCTTTACAGTCTTCCGAATTCTCAGTATCTGTAAATATAGGCATATGTGAATGCCTTCCTCACAACATGAATTCTTGCTGATACTAAACATTGTGCTTTGTGTTTTAACATGAACATTAATTTTGTCTAACAAAAGCCCTATCCCCTGGAATGCTAAATTGAAGACCAAATCTGCTATTGCGCATTATGCAATGCAAGTATATGAGCAGACATGCGAGCCTTTTTACAATCCATAACATAAACTATGCGTGAGTGCATTAACTAAAGTATAGATATGTGTATATATTGAATAGATTTCATATGTTATTGCACTGTTAATCTAAAGCCTAGTGCCAAAATACATAAATACTCGGCTTGAAAACAACAGGCTATATAGGCTTTAGAAAATAGGTCTGTTGGGAATCCCTGTGTCTTATTGTACTAACTAACTAGTGACTGAGAATATTACAAGACTCTAATGCTCAACATCATCCACAACATACATATGCAAGTGATAAAAGCTGGAAAAAAATGTAAAAGGTAAATGAAGCACCACCTGGAGCAGTAACTGCTTCAGGTAACCAGCGGGCCAGTGTCTCACCAATCACCACCTGCCGACCAGTGGTAAGAATTCTTGAAGCCAATGAGGAAAAAGTACATTCTATGTGCTTCATTGTTGACATACCATAATATGATTCCCTTTTTTACGTATATATAAAGGAAATCATGATTCATGACTAGAATAAATATTTGCTTAATAACTGAAAAACAACGTTAATACCTATGTGCAATCGATGCTCATTTAACTTAGTTTGGAAACTAAAAGCGTAAGTTAAAAGGTAAAAATTTATAAACTAGAAGGATTGTGAAGATATAAATGAAGAATCAATTTATCCATTTTAAAATAATAACAGATAAAGATGTCCCAAATGAGATGATGATATATATCTAGAGTGTGTGTCCGCAGAAAGTGGTACTGAATCATGTTTATATAATGTTTCTAACTAACTATATAATAAAACTTGCAACTCTCTTCATATACAAACATTCAACAAGTTCTCAGATTATACAAAACCAATAACCAAGACAACCAGATATTTTTTTCTCTTTTGATTCCTATACTAAAAAAGACAAATATACATTAAAACCAAAAATAATGAGATAGATTATAGGAATTCGTATTAAAGCTGATAAAAACTTACGGAATATTGAATTACAAGCTAATAAATGAAGTTAAAAACAGACATGTAAACTTAGAGTTTAGAATTTCTGATTGCCATGGATTTTTATATTACTTCTATTAGTATAAAGTCTAACATCGTAAGACTCAGGTACAATATAGAAAGACTAATAAAAATGATTCCATTTTTGTTAATATATTTATAAATCAATAGGGAAACTTGCATAATCATGATAGTGGAGTATAGATACAACAAATTACATGTAATTTTACAATCATAAAGCTATAAAATTAGTCTAAATAGAAATAATAACTATTTGAAGTTTAGTTTAATTTAAAAATTATGATATTTCACAATAACCCAGCTAAAATCAGCAAAAAACTGCCATGTACTACCTAGAAGAATAGCAGAAGCGAAATAAATAAATAAATAACAAATAAAACATTTAATTCTACGAAAATATGCTATAAATGAAAGAAAGGACTATTCCAGTTTTGCTTGATGTCTTGGCAATCTAGATCCCTTAAAGAGGTATTAACACAAGCAATATAGCAAGCAAATAAAAAGAGAAACAATTAAGAAATACCGATAACTTTGGTAGCATACTTGATTTATAAGACATGCGAATTGGAGAAAAGGAATATGAGAAGATCATAGACCATTTTGGGTGATGAGTATTCGATGATTTTGTCGTTGATTTTTCTGTTGTTTGGTTGAATCATATGAATTTGGTTTTGATTTCGATATTTTCACATAGTTTGGATCTTAGGGTTTTCTGTGAAGGGGAAAGTACAGAGAGGGGGGGGGGGGGGGAAAGAACGATTCTGCCTAAATTTTTTCTTTTAGATTTTATTTTTGCCTTTTCCACGTAACCTGTAATTGCGCCTAGGCTGAAAACGTTGTACTGTACAGCTAAGATAAATAAGTTTTGTTGTAGTGCTTTCTTCAAAAAGCTGTAATCCACACCATAAAACGGTCGGGGGCTAAAACAACTAAAACAACCAAAACAAAGGATAAAAGAAACCGACAAAGGTATCCGCAGGACCAATGACCCAAAAACAGAAGGGTCCCGGGCTTCCCTATAAATAAGACCCCAGGGGTCACATTTGAGGGGAATTTTTTTCCAATTTTCTCGATCTTGTCTTTCTTCTCTAGGGAGCAAACCCTAAATCCCAGATCGGTTTGGGTTTTCCTTTAACTCTTGTAATATATCTACAATTTATGATCGAAAAAATCCGAGACTTAAACATTTTTCGTGATTTGATAATCATATTGTGCCATTTATGATGGAACATGGAGTTAACAATGAGAATAAACCCTCTCATGATGAGTCTAATGTTGCTCAACTATGAGAAAGAGGTTGATTGCAAGCTTATGGCTTGATCACTAATGCAACCGAGGCCCATTGGGATGGCTCGGTGCAGAAGGATCATTTAAGTTAATAAGCGTTATAGCACCCTTACCATCTGAGTAATGGGAAGCATTCGCCTATTTTCCTCTTATCACAATGTATATCATTTTCCCATGATCTATGGGGTTGCTGATTACTTAGGGCGTTAGATGTACCAAATCAGATAAACCCTTCTTCAGGGTGCTTCAGAACTCCATAATTTTATAAGCGTGATATTCACCCCTTGAGGGAAGAATAACTAACCTTTAGAATGGATATTATGGTATTTAAGGAGCAACTAATTTGGCTTAGAAAAACTGACCTCAGATTGAACCTCAGCAACCTTAGATTGTGAACACACAATTTTTTTAAATATATGCTCCATATAACTCATTTCGGGTGTTGACAAAAAATATCGTTAACATTTTGGCGCTAGAAGGAGGGCTTGAACCTCTGATCTTGCAGTTAATCCATCAAAAATTAATTTGGTAAAGTTTATTACTCCATTGCAGGAATAATGAAATCTAAAAGATTGGAAGAGTGAAACAAGGAACCGACTTCTAATGCGACCCTTGAAGTAAACATGGATCTAATGCTTAATCTGAGCAATAATGAAAGAGGAGCCACATCTAGTCCAACAACCAAATACAAAAGCCATGGAAGACAATGTCACAAGAATTATGGCCTTAGAGAAGCAACTCCAGGAAATGCAAGCTCAGATGAATGCTGCTCAAACGTAGAAGTCTTCAATACTTACCAAATTCAGTCAAAGAGAAATGAATGAATCTCCGAAAAAAAGTCTCTCAGTCAGCACTCCGAAGCAAAAGAGAAGCTTAAGGCAACTTCCTCTAGGAAGAAGAAGTCCCATTTGATAGGAGTTGACCATCAAGGAAATCAATGCGACCAACAACAATCCGGGAGTTCCACTTCTAAAGGTTATGGTCCTAAGAGAATAAACTATGACAACACTGAAGCTTATCTTAAAGACATTTCTTAGAAGAACATCAAATACTTATTGGGAAACAAGGGGAAAAGGACCCAAGACGATAGGGTTAACGACAATGAAAGAGTTGCCCCTTTCATCGATGAAATTATGAACACCGTAATACCATCTAGGGTGAAGGTTCTAACCATAAAATATCTTGGAACAACAGACCCTGATGATCATCTAATGGCTTTCGACAGCCAGATGGATCTCTACAATGCTTCAGGAGCCGTAAGATATCGTCTTTTGTCGATGACCCTTCAGGGGGCGGCGGCAAAGTGGTATCGTCAGTATAGAGAAAACACCATTTACTCGTGGAAACAATCCTCCTACGAATTTTCTGCACAGTTATGCATCTGCAAAGTTCCGACAGTCGATTACACAGCCATCGCCAACATCAAACAGAGGCAAGGGGATTTTTTAGGATATTACTTGAAAAGGTTCAATATCGAGGTGCTAAAGGCCAAGGATATAAACGACCATGACAAATTGATAGTCGTGCATTCGGGGTTAATCAAAAACACCCCCTTCTGGAAAGAGTTATACATTCACGGCTGTAAATACTTACAAGACATTCACTTCTAAGCTGATAGGTTTATTTGCATGGACGAATTGTACTTCACCAATAGAAAGTTCGGGCCTCGAGGGAAGGGGGAAGCCAAGATTTGTATGAAAACCTCCGAAGGGAAATCAAAAGAGATCAAGATGGGAAGATTATAATACCAACTCAGTTGCTCTGAACAATCCCATCTCATACGTGTATGATGTCGCAAGAGAAATGGTTAATAACTTGCCCATCTCCTTCAAATCCAAGAATTGCCATGAACCTTATTCTGGTGGTAAGTATTGGGAATTCCATAAGACCAACGGGCATAAGACTAACGAATGCAAGTTATTGGACGAGATTATTTAGAAGCTAATCCGAGAGGGACATTTGAAAGAATTTGTTTTAAACAAGACCGCGTCAGCTCAACACATAAATGGACAACAAGAAGTTTCAGTGAATGCAATAGAGGCTACTTTAGAAGAGGGAAACCTAGACTTGGGTCCGCCTATAAATCAAAGCAATGTGATTCATGGAGGGCCACATCCTACCGGAAATTGTCCGAGAGCTAGGAATCAATACATGAAGGAAGCCATGGTGGAATATTCTTCATCCAAGAAGAACCATAAGTTGAAGAATGCACGTTATGCTCTCAAAATGCATAACCTAGTGGTTTCTCCAGAAGAAATGAAGAAAGGGGTCCGCCACCCACATAATGATCCCCTTATGATAATAGCGCAAATAGGACTCTCTATCGTCTCCAAAATCCTTGCGGACACTAGGAGTGCCGTCAATGTCATGTTTAAACACGCTTTCAATCAGATGGGAATCTCTGAGAAGAAGTTGGAGCCAAGAAACTAACCGGCCTTCGGCTTCAACAATAAGGGATCAACTCCAGTGGGGGCAAATCAACCTTTTGGTTCAAGTTGGACTGTCTTTGCTTCATAGAACAGCCGAAACTCTCTTCGTTGTGATCGATCAACCATCCTATTACAATGCCTTCTTTGAACGACCGACTTTGGAGGAAATGGATGCTTTCGTCTCTTCCAAATACCTTATGCTAAAATTCCTCCCAAGCAGGGATGGGGTACTATCAGGGGAGAACAATTTAGTTTCGCGATTTGTATTTCGCAACAATTGACATATACAAAAGGGACTGTTCTTCGTACTTTGATTCCTCTACTATTTTTATGCCTTTGGATAAAGGATTCTTACATCCCACATTTGAAGCCAAGATAAAAGTTAACAAAGTTGACAAACGTGTAAATGGTGGGTACACTTCTTTGAAAAGAAAAAGGAATAGAGCCTATGATGTAAACTTGGCTAAAGAAGGAGAAATTGTCACGGATTTAGACTCTAGAGGGGACATTGAAAAATGAAACTAATAGAAGACGTGGAAGAGGTGAACATTGATTCAAAGGATAAGTGAAGGTTGCCAACATAAGGAAAAGACCGACAGAGCCTCTTAAGAGCAACCTAATTCGGTTCCTGCAGTTCAACAAAGATGTATTCACCTGCACCCATTCAGACATGTTGGGATCAACCCCTCTGTTATGAGTCATGCCTTAAACATTGATCCTTCAGTAATCCCGGTTCGACAAAATAAGAGACAATATAATAGAGACCGGTCTGAGGCCCTAAAGGAAGAAGTCAAAAGGTTGGAGACAAATGAATCCGAGAAGTTCTTTACTAAAGTGGTTAGCCAACCCTATGCTAGTAAAGAAGTCTAATGGGAAGTGGAGGACATGTGTTGACTACACGGATTTAAAAAAGGCTTGCCCAAAGGATTGCTATCCCCTTCCACGGATAGACCAGTTGGTAGATGCAACAACTGGTCATAAGATATCATCTCTTATGGATGCTTACTTTGGGTATAACCAAATTCCAATGCATAAACCCGACGAAGAGCACACAAGCCTTATCACTGATTGGAGAACATTTCGCTATAAGGTAACGCCCTTTGGGTTGAAAAATGTGGGAGAAACATACCAAAGGCTAGTATATAGAATGTTTCAAGGACAAGTAGGGTGCAACATGGAAGTATATGTGGATTACATGCTAGTGAAATCCATCGAGGTAGAAAATCATTTGAAAGACTTGGAAGAAATTTTCAATGTCCTAAGATGTTACCAAATGAAGCTAAACCCATAGAAGTGCTCTTTTGGAGTCCAATCTAGAAAGTTCCTAGAGTATGTAGTAAGTGAGAAAGGGATTGAAGCTAGCCTAACCAAATTCAAGCCATAAAAGACATGGAAGAACCCAGGATGAGCAAACAAGTCATGAGCTTAAACGGAAAAGTAGCAGCCCTCAGTAGGTTTATTTCCAAAGCCACTGGAAAATTTGTCCATTTCTTCGATGTCATAAAAAAGGAATTTCGAATGGAACAAAGAATGAAAAATGGCCTTTCAAAAATTGAAATTTTATATGGAAATCCTACGATTTTATCTAGTCCCGAGAACGGAGAAGATCTGTACCTTTATATGGTTGTCTCAGAATATGCAGTAAGCTCAGTCCTAATAAGAGAAAGTAACGGGACTCTACACCCAATACGTTAGCAGAAGGCTAAAGGACGCGGAAAGCCGATACCCAGTAAGGAAAAACTAGCATATTTCCTAGAACTTATCGCCCGAAAGTTAAGAGGGTACTTCCAAGCTTACCCTATTAATGTGTTAACTAGCTTTCCGCTTAAACAAGTGTTCAGTAAGACAGAGACTTCTTGGAGGTTAGTTAAATGGAGAGTTGAACTGAGCCAATACGAGAATGAGTTTCACCCTCGAGCGGTAACTAAAGGACAAGCTCTTGCAAACTTCATGAATGAATGCACAAGTTTCGTTACAGAGCAATCAGTTAAAGAGAATGACTTAAAGGCCAAGTGGCAACTTTTATGGATGGAGCTTCAAACGAACAGGGAGCCGGGGCAAGTTATATCATAATTACCCCTGATTAACACCGCTTGCAGTACGCCATGAAGTTTGGATTCCCGGTAACTAACAACGTAGCCGAATATGAGTCGATGATGGCTGGTTTGAATTTGGCACTACAATTGAAGATACCTTGAATAGAAATCTTTAGTGATTCGCAACTAATGGTAAACCAAATAAAACAAACCTATCAAACCAAGGATGCATGACTAACTGTATATGTGAAAATGATATTAAAGATGCTTTCCCGGTTTGAGGATTTTTCAGTTCATCAGATACCCCGCAAGGAGAATACTCAAGCAGATTCACTGGCCAAATTAGCCAGCTCCTGAGGCGCCCCTGAAGCTCGAGTAATTCTCGTGGGTTATCAGGAAATTCCTAGTATCGAACATGAAGAATAAGAAACGGGCAAAGAATTATTAGTCCTAACTAGATCCTAAGCCTTAAGAAAGGAGGACGAAGGGAACAAAGAGGGAAACTCCAATGTGGAACCTCCCTTAACAGAAACGAATCGCCACCGGGAAAATCCCTAGATGTCTCCCATGGTAGACTACCTCCTAAACGGAACTTTACCTGTAGTAGGCAAGATGCAAGAAGGATAAAACACCAGGCTCCTACATCTGTGATTATGGATAATATACTCTATAAAAAGGGACATTCGCTTCCCTACTTAAGATGTGTAAGCTCCGATGATGGGTTTAACCTGTTAAGAGAAACCCATGAAGGATTGTGTGGAGAATATTCTAATGGAATTAAGCTGGCCAAAAGGGTCATGCGATAATGCTATTATTGGCCACGAATGGTTAATCAAGCAATTGAATATGTCAAAAAGTGTGAATGATGTCAACGGTACTCTAAGGTGCTCAGGCTTCCCCCTAGTTAGCTAACCACTATCTCTAGCCCCTTGCCATTCAACGTATGGGTGGAGCAGAACCCCTTCCGACAATCACGTCTAAAAAGGTGTTGAGATTCGTAATAAAGAATATCGTTACCCATTTTGGAATCCCTCAGAATATCATATCAGACAATGGAACACAATTCGAGAGCGAAGAATTCACTTGGTTTTTTGAGAAAAGTGGAATCATTAAAAGTTTTTCCTCGGTCGCCCATCCAAAGGCCAACAGAGCTATCGAAGCTGCCAACAAAACCATAAAGACAATTCTTAAAAGGTTTATAAACCAAGCCAAGAGTTACCCTTAGAGCTTTCGGCATATAGAACCTCTGCCAAAACAGCAATAGGACATACCCCTTTTTCCTTGACATATGAATGTGAAGTTATGCTTCTGGTTGAGGTCGAAATCCCATCGCATAGAAGGATAGCATATGCATTTAATGCCAATCGGGAGTTAAGAAAGGAATCCCTAGACCTAATACAGGGATTGAAAGAAGAGGCTGCAGTAAGAATAGCTAAATATCAAAGGAGGATTACGAATTACTACAACACAAAGGTCAGAACTAGAACCTTCGCAAAAGGAGTGTTAGTCTTACGAAGAGTGATGGCTAACACAAAGAACCCAGCGGATGGCCCTCTCAGCCCAAATTAGGAAGGACCCTTGATCATCCATCAAGAAGTTATGCTCAGAACATATCGACTGTGCGGACCCAATGGTGATCTTGTTCCGAGAACATGGAATTCGAAACATTTAAGACCTTACTTCTCAACGATAAAGGAATAAGGAAAAAGATTTTCCTCCAAAGATGATCACGTAACCAAGGGCACGGAAACCCTTTCAGTAGCTTAAAGAAACCCAAAAGGAGTCAAGCTAGAAAAAGGATCAAATTCCTTGTCATCACCAAAATTGGTCAGGACGAGGCAACCCCCGGAGGGGGACGGTGTGTTAGTCTTTCTCCATGCCCAAATCAGAGGGGACTAGTTTAAAGCATCAAAAGCATAAGCCTCCGTTTCACACCAGAGATGGTTGTGGCGGTGCATCTAAAATTAGAACACCCTGCCTCTTCTCGCAGAAGAGTACGCCTTGCCTCTGTTAAAACTATGCATGTCCTACCTCTACTCGTAGAAGAGCACGTCCTACCTCTGCTTATAATCCGTATTACACACAAAAGGGAATGCAGGCCCCTATAATCGCCTGCGATGGTCAAGATAGGGCACCCCTCGGAGGGGGGTGGTGTGTAAGCCTCTATCAGTACCTACGATGATCAGTATAAGCACCAAAAGATTAAACCTTAGTTTTGTGCCTACGATGGACCCGTCTAAGTTTCTAAGACCTTATCATCACCTACGATGGTCAGGATAAGGCGCCTCTTGGAGGGAGGTTGGGTAAGTCCTTGGGCCCTGCTTGTGGAAAAGTTAGCTAAATGCACCGGACACACAGGCCTACAGAGTGGCCAATAAAGCACGTACATCCTCTGCTTTGACATCTAAAGCCCAGAGAGTGGCTCAAGAAGCCATACAATCACTTCTTCACAAATCAAATCCAAAGGGGATACCAAAACACAAATGCCGAAAGGGAGCTTGTAGTCTTCAATCTTTAATTATCTGAACAAGGGTTGGTTTAGGTCTTATATACTGATACCCTAATCTTGGTTGCTTCAGTTCTTCACAAATACCGAAAGTGGGTTTCTGGTACTCAATCTTTAATTACCTGAACAAGGTTTGGTTCAGGTCTTCTATACTAATACCTGTATCTGGGTTGCTTCAGTTCTTCACGAATACCGGAAGTGGGTTTCTAGTACTCAATCTCTAATTGCCTGAACAAGGATTGGTTCCGGCCTGCTATATTAATACCCGAATCTGGGTTGGTTCAATTCTTCACAAATACCGGAAGAGGATTTCCGGTCCTTAGTATTCATATTACCCGAATAAGGGATAATTTGGGACTTCAATTAATGCCGGAAGAGGGTTCCCGGTCTTCAATCTTCAATTACCCAAACAAGGGACGGTTCGAAATTTCTATTAATTCTGGAAGGGGATTTCTGGCACTCGGTCCTTAGATTACCCGAATAAGGGTTGGCCTAAATGCTATTATCAAAGCAAGAAATCTGTTATCAACTTCCAATCATCAATGGTCAGATAAAACTAGCGCAATAATAATACCTTAGAGGCTTCGTTGTGCCATCCCATGTTAAGAAAGTTTTGAAAGAAAAGTTTGACTTAAGAAGTCGAAAACACCCCCTCACTAGGGGGCAAATGTTACTACCAAAATTAACTCCGACACAAGCTGACGTTGAAGGGGTATCAGGTGACCGTAAGCACATAGGAATTCTCAAAAAGGCTAGAGCCGAACACTAGAAAGAACCAAGACCAGGAAAGAATGGTCCAAAGGCTACATAAACCGGCACCATCCTAGAAGGAAGGAACTTAAAAGCCACAGAATACCGAGAGGGTCTCTCCAGCGGGGTCCATTCGGTTGGAGGGATACTATAGCGAAAGGTCATGTAGGAAAAGAGCTAAGAAAGAGAGAGGCAAGAGCTCCGCCAACTAAAACTTAGAAAGATAGAAGAGCTATCAGTATTATCCTACTTAATACCGATACATCAGGAGATAAAGACATCAAGAGTATCAAGCCAAAGGCGCATAAAGATTATCTGGAACTAGCTTTTGAAACATCTACTACACAAACACCGAAAGGTCGCACTGATAGACGACAAGAAGCTCGCCAGGAATTACCTTCCAGAAGACTAGGCTATACCCGGAGACCCCACCGGAAGTCAAACTGGAACCCTAAGAAGGATACAGGCTATCCATACTAAACCACTTAGTGCAGATACCGACAGCTATCTACGTATATCATAAGGACAAGCTCCTCAAAGTATTTATGAGAAAAGCGGGAGCCTACATCTGGAAGCTTATAACCGAGAGCATACAACAGGAGGTTTAAAAACCTTCTGGAAAAAGCTACTATATCAACGAGCTCATATCACTCTCGTAGAAGCCTCAACTGACCGGGACCTTCCTTCCGGAAGCTGTAATCCACACCACAAAGCGGCCGAGAGCTAAAACAACTGAAACCAAAGAGAACAGCAGTCGACAAAGGTATCTGCAGGCCCAACGGCCCAACAGTAGAAGAGTCCCCAATTTCTCTATAAATAAGACCATAGGGGTCACATATGGGGGGAGTTTTTTTTTTCATTTTTCTCAATCTCATCTTTCTTCTCTAAGGAGCAAACCCTAAATTCCAGACCGGATTAGGGATTTCTTTAACTCTTGTAATATATCTACAACTTATGATCGAAGAAGTCCAAGACTTAAACATTTCGTGATTTGATAATCATATTGTGCCATTTATGATTGAACATGGAGTTAACACTAACCTTTTGTATGAAAGATTTGTTTACCACCCCCTCAAAAAGAGAGGAAAGACTTCATGAAAACTCGAAGCCTTTCCCTTTCTTTATCTCGATGGTTGCCAATGAGAATCAACCCTCTCATGTTGAGCCTAATGCTACTCAACTCTGAAAAAGAGGTTGATTGCAAGCTTATGGCTTGATCACTAATGCAACCGAGGCCCTTTGGGCTGGCTCGGTGCTGAAGGATCAATTGAGTTAATAAGCGTTATAGTACCTTACCATCTGAGTAATGGGAAGCATTAGCATGTTTTCCTCTTATCACAATGTATATCATTTTGACTATGATCTACGGGGTTACTGATTACTTAGGGCTCTAGATATACCAAATCAGATAAACCCTTCTTCAGGGTACTTCGGAACTCCATAATTATATAAGCGTGATATTCACCCCTTGAGAGAAGAATAATTAACCTTTAGAACGGAGATTCTGATATTTAAGAAGCAGCTGATTTGGCTTAAAAATACTTACCTCTGATTGTCCATCGGTAACCTTAGATTGTGATCACACAAATTTTCTTAAATATATGCTCCATATAACTCATTCCGGGTGTTGACGAAAAATATCGTTGACGCTTTTTATCTTTTCTTATGCTGATTTTTAACACATGTCTACTTATCCTTAGCATTTTGATCCCATCTATGGTTTCGTTTTTCAGTAATCTTTAAGCCATATATCATCATTTGTTTTCCATTCGAAGAAAATTGTAATCGAATAATTTGAAACTTGTCGCCATGTCATGCACAAGGAGCGGGCTGTCATTCGCTCATTGACTGGTTGATGATTTTATTTTCAATAACCATGCTATTCTTTTCAGTATGCTCATACTTAACTCGAATAACTTAACTGGTTATTAATCTTAGCAATGGTTTTTTTATGAGAACGATCTTTTGTCAGTATGTTGCTACTTTATACAAGTTTGTGAAAAAATAATTATATCGATAGCATTTTAAACAGCATCAGTGAAAAAGATCTTGGTTGCACTAGTTTAAACAAAGACAGTATAATAACTTGTTTCTTGTCTAAAACATATAGGATTTAAAATTGAAACTTATTTCAGATAGTGACAATACAAGTAAATTTAAAATAGTGGATGGAGAAGATTAAGCAATACCCTTATGAGAGCAGTCAATCAATAAAACGTTGATCCGATGACAATTTTTCTTATTGGAGGAATAATTCCACTTGTATTTTGAAAAAAGGCATTTGAGAAGTACGCAAAAGGAACGTGCAAGGCAACAAAAAACTGTTTGTTGTAGGAACGTGCAAGGTAGCAACAATCTTGACAGATACATGATTATTTATCCATCCACAGCTTAAATTTGTTTGGTAATATACTACATAAGAAAATTTATTTAATAGACTGCATGCATTTATTATGCCAACTCATGTTATTATGCCAACTCATTGACCTCAATTGCTTGGGAGCCGTAAAACCCTCCCTAATGCATGTAGCCTGGTCTGTGAGCACCACATATGTGGCTGATTTTAGCATATGCACATGGTAAGATCTTAGCATGCCAGTTCGGGTTTCGAACCCATGCCACTGTCACCATGGCGTAAGTCCTTAACCGCTGGGCTACTTCTTCGGACATGTTTAAAATTATTTGCTAGGATGGTTATAAGATATATAGATTTTATTTATTTATTTATTTATTTATTTATTTTGATGGTTATAAAATTTTAATTTTTAAAGATATAACGGTTAAACAAAATTTAAAATTTCAAAGTGCCAAGTACTATATTCAAATTTCATTATGTCCAAATGTCTATGCAAATGAAGAAGCTTTTTTGTGGGGGTTAGAGCATCTCCAACTGTTCCAGAGTGTGGATTTTCGTATTTCGATTATCCACACTCCGTAAATTGGGGAATCACAATAGTTTTTAGGTTTAGGCGGTTGTTCAGCAACCGCGTGTGACTACGTGGTTGTTCAACAAACGCGTTGCTTTTTTAAAAAAGGCTCGTCAAGAAAAAAGCACGCGGTTGTTCAACAACCGCTTGAATATTTCCGCCGATATCAGGCGGAAATGCTCATTTTTGAATTCATAAATTTTTTTATTTTCCCTCCTTTTAATTTTTTATATTAATATCTACGATGAAATGCCGCCATGTAAAGTTAAGTCTAGTAGACGGGTTAGCCATCCTCCGACAGATCGGATGTCGGACCAGTACATGCCGCACCAGATGCCACTGTGACTGCTGCGAGCCTTAGAGTATTACACGATTTGCCTGCGACATTTACACACCGAGTATCTGTTGCTGTTGCGACACCTCAGGTATAATTTTATAACTTTGTTACATATAACCTTTTTACTATTCACGAATGGTGTTTAATGTTACATGTTTACAACAAATTTACATACGTTTAGGTTCGACATATTGCTATGCGAGGTAGTTGGTCACGTTGTACAACACTTTTTGAGCAGTTACCCAAGCCTGTATCACTTAGACTCTGTGATACACCATTTGGCGACTTTTTAGATTTACCTAGGTTTTCTCATATTGACCGATGCCTTGTAGAGGCTATTAGTGAGCGATGGTGGCCTACTACACACACATTTCACTTTGCTTATTTTGAGTTAGGGCTTACTCCTTTGGATTTTTACGTCCTCACGGGCATCGAGATTGGTCGTCCAGGTCATCACCCCATTCCCTTTGATGTATCATTTGAGGAGTTTGATAGTTTTTCAGAGCAGTTACTGGGTTTAGATCCTCATGTCGTTTCTTCAGGAGTCGTTAGCCTACCTACTCTGTATGCCTATGTCACTACAAATCGGACCACTTTGGCTATGCACACCTCCGTTATCAGGGCCTTTCTATTACACATATTTGGTTTCGCCTTTTTTAGCAACAACAAGGGGACTATTAGACTTGGTTTTTTGGCTAGCCTTGTAGATACAGAGCAGTTGCATTCATTCGATTGGGGTACAACGATATTAGGCTATTTGTATGTAGTTTTGGATCTCTACGCCGTACAGCGCTGCAAGCAGCTGTATGGTTTCTGGTATATTCTCCTATTTTGGTATTACGAGTACATGGCGAACATGCACCCCCGACTCATTGATGAGGCCATCAGTACACCGTACATATACTTTTCGAGATTACGACGATGGGGTCCTGGTATGCATCTTGCTCGTTCTGCACAGGGTGTGCATAACGAGCTTATGGAGGCGCGCACGCAGATTGATATGAGGGAGCGAGATGACATTATTCGACATCCATGGCAGACGTACATAGATTTTCTGGCTCCTCAGGATGAGCACCCTCTTATTTTCAGTTCTAGTCTTTCGAGGTGTAGGGTATGCTTCCAGGTGCCTACATGCCCTTTCATTTGGTATTTGGGGGAGCGGTGTTGGCTACATCTATACGGGTTAGAGCGCATTCCTTCCGATCCACTCCCATGGGATCAAATGTTCGGGGATATACAGGTAGGATCATCATATATTGAGGGTATGAGGGCTGCAGGCTGGGTGGACGGTGAGCCTTTTACAGTGCCCGGAGATTTTGATACCTATTGGGCTCGAGTTGCGCCACACACTTATGCTTTACCAGACTATATTCGGGGTTTGAACTCCGACCATATCGGGCCATCTTCAGTAGCTGGCAGATTCCCGATGCATCCCCCTACCTTTGCGCCTGTATCGTCTCAGTTCAAGCAGAGTGGTGCTTTGAACCCTCCACCACACATTTTTAGGGCGTATGACGTACAGGGTCAGATTGTAGAGATTCCATTGCAGTATCCACCTGTTGACCCTCCTGGAGTACCGTCAGCCGGTTTGTATCATTCACATCAGGTACGTAAGAGTTATACAATACTCGCAATACATGTACGATTTCATTATAAAAACTTCATTTGTGTAACACAAGTTGTCTCATTAACAGTACTCGTTATACATGGACCATGATAGACGTATATTGGCTGCTTTTGAGCGTATGACGTTGGAGTACACACAGTTGATGTACCAGAGTTCACACGGAGCTTTAGCACAACAGCGTCTCATTACGAGGCCCAGATTGCTTCCCTACAGACTCAGTTACAGCAGCAGGGTTCTGGTGATGGAGCACATATGGATGATGATTTGGATGACGTTCATGATGACGTTAGTGATGACAGTTCCGATAGGGCAAGTAGTGCTTCTATACATATTGATTGATGGTTCATGCAGCGTCATGGTTGTATGTTTTTGTTATGACTGACAGGTTTTATATTACATGTGTTGTATATGATGACATTGTTGTATGTTTTTTTATGACTGACGGTTTGTTGATGATGACATTGTTGTATGTTATTGTATTTTATGTCCTGTGATTTAAAATGATGTTTGAAATGTAGCTTGAAAGGGAGTTTGTAATTTAAAAAGGATTTTGAATTGGAGTTTGAATTTTAAAAAGGAGTTTGAAAAGGATTTTGAAATGGATTTAGAATTTTAAAAAGGAGTTTGAAAAGGAGTTTGAATTTTAAAAAGGAGTTTAAAAAGGATTTTGAAAAGGAGTTTGAATTTTAAAAAGGAGTTTGAAAAGGATGATGAATTTTAAAAAGGATTTTGAAAAGGAGTTTGAAAGGAGTTTGAATTTTAAAAAAAAGTTTAAAAAGGATTTTGAAATGGATTTTGAATTTTAAAAAGGAGTTTGAAAGGGAGTTTGAATTTTAAAAAGAAGTTTAAAATGGAGTTTGAAAGGGAGTTTGAATTTTAAAAATGAGTTTGAAATGGAGTTTGAATTAAAAAAGGGAGTTTGGTCTGATTTATTTTAATTAAAAATGGATTTTGGTATGATTTATTTTAATTTAAAATGGAGTTTGAAAATTACATTTTAATTTTCAATTGAATGTGTAGGATTCAATATAATTCGGATTTCAGTAAAACCAAAAACATTTGAATCTGTTTAATTATATCTTTCCAACTAATGTGAAAAATTCAGATTTCACAATATAAATTGAAAGTTATGTACAGTTTAAAATTTAAAAAGGTCGCTATGAAATTTCGAACTCCATTTTAAAATTCAAACGCCATTTCAAATTGGAATTTTAAATTTCAAACGCCATTTTCAAACGTCATTTTAGAACACCATTTTAAATTTCAAACGGCATTTTAAATTTTAAATTGGAATTTTAAATTTTAAATTTAAAATAGGAATTTTAAATTTTAAATTGGAATTTTAAATTTCAAACGCTATTTTCAAACGCCATTATCAGTACGCCATTTTCAAACACCATTTCAAACGCCATTTTAAATTTCAAAAACCATTTCATATTTTCAAACTCCATTATATAAACAAAATGCAGCTTACACCAAACTAAATTTCAAACTCCATTCCTACGCTACATAAACAAAATGCAAACTTACACCAAACTGGCGCATACAAAGCCAACTAAAGTTTACATCCAAGTTATCTACATTCACGCGCCTCCTTCTCTTCTTCGCCTCATTATCTCAAATCTCCGATACTCCGTATACTCGCGTTGCACGTCATCCATCTGCGAAATATCCGTAAACATGACTGCATCTTCTTCCTTTCGTCGTTTTGTCTCAACAAGTTGATGAATTGCGTCAAGCCTTTCTTAGTTTTGAATGCTTCGGCTCTGGAGTGCGCTCATATACATATCGTTAGACTCCTTTAATAGTTTTCTGATTTCGCCTTCATTCGCTCCTGCCACTTGTTTTTTCTTTGCTGCCTTGGATCCTTCGGACCTATTATATCGGTCGGCAGTAAGATGATCATCTTCTTCTAAACCCATAGTTGCACTGTCCTGCGAATCTCTCGGACTACAACTGTCTCCAAATCTTGTAGCTTTCGCACGACTACCGCTTGATTGGACGTCTTGGACTGTTTTCTGAAGTGAAGATTTCCATTTTACATGGTTAACCAGTAGGTCATACACATGCATGAACTGATAGAAATGAGGTCCTTGTTTACTATCTAGTTTATATATTTGTTTGAATAACTTGTTTGCGGACAGTCTCTGCATCAATAATATGAAGCTCTTACTACAACGCTAAAATGTAAAGTACAAAAAAAAATTAATACACATATTTTACCATATGAGTGTCACTTCCAAATCCACTTGGGTTACTCTGCTTCAGCTTGAACATTTGCGAATCAAAGCATTGCGCTTGACGATTAATCTTACAATAACGACCTTTGATGGAAGCTACACTTCTATTTCGATCCATGTTCTTCCTGTTGTATGCATTAGTGATTTTACCCCAAAATGTTTCCCCACTTTGATCGGCACCATGGACAGGATCTAGCGAAAGTGAACAAAAAATGTAGCAAAGATCATAGTCTTCATTAGCACTCCAACTTGAAATAGTTAGCATTCCACCAAACGGTTGGCCTAGATCTTGTAAATTAAAAGTTTCAAAGCTCATTCTTGCGACATTGACATCAAAATCAGTAATCATTTTTTTAAATAGAAGTGGTTGAAGATGAGTTGATGTGGAAGAAGATAGGGTTGAAGATGAGTTGGTGTGGATGAAAATAGAGGGGTTGTGTATTTCTAAGGTTAAAAATATAACCGTTACCAAATTGAGACGTTGGAAACGCTCTACGTGGCTGTTCAACAAGCGCATAGGGAATAAAGCCGTTGTGCTTTACGCGCTTGTTGAACAAGCGCTAAGGTCTGCACGGTGGTTCAACAACCGCGTAACAAGTTTTGGGATTCCGGAACTGTTCTCCCCGATTTCAGATCAGAGAGACATTTCTAACTACTGTTGGAGGCAAAAATGGGTGCGGATTTCAGAAATTCTGATTTCCAAGCATTTGTCAGAGATGCCCTTATAACAGAAATAAGGGCAACCCGTGCTGAATACGTACTTCTCATGCATAAAGAAATAGTATCGTCATTTAATTTTTTTCCTTTTAAGGTTTAGCCTGCTGATGTTAGCATAAGCTTAATTTTTATGCTATCCTATGCCTCACAACTCCTGTTCCTAGTGATCAAGTGCTATCCGAATTTTTGCTTCATTCCGCAACTCACTTTAACCATTTTTACTGAAATTTTAAGTTACTCTTTGTTGCTTTGATTTGCTTTTGGTGCATTCCTCATTATTTATGTTGTAATTTTTCTATATATTTTCTACAATGTAGTCGGCATAGAGATTAATGGTTATTACCTGAGTATAATGCCCATCATCCATTGTAGTTTTGATATTTATAATAAAAACCGTGCAAAAATTAATGTATAAATATTTTGTGTTCTAAGAAATATGAAGAAAAGTTGATAAATATTGAAGCAAGCATGCTCAGTAAAACAAAATGATCGACATAGAAGAAGCCGAGGAAGAAGCAACATAAAAGGACTCCTGTTTGTCTTATATTTGTTATTTTTTCATCTTTCAGGAATAACATAAAATACAAGCTAATTATTGTCGAAGAAGCAAGCCAATAGGGAAGAAAAACAAGAAAGGGTAGAATGAGCTTTCAGATATGTCATGCAGCAAGCTCCGATGAGGGCATATAGTGTTGCTTTTGTGTAGATATATGTTATATGGATTATGATTTATAAATGATGTATGTAAGCCACTTCTCAATTCACGTTATTAAATAATATGTATGTGATTTGATTCTTTCTGTATTGTTCTACGTACCTTCATCAAACAGTATTGCGGGAGATGAATTGTTCTATACCCAAATTGGGTGTTCCCATGTGCCGGATCAATCTTACCCACTGATTTGTAAAAAATCTAATGGTTTGGAGTGGATTGTAGGACTCGTTCATTAGATTATTAATAATATGTGTGGTTATGATTTGTCGGGCACACGAGAACACCCGAGTTTGGTACAGAAGAATTGACGACGTATTGTGGTCATACCTGGCACTGTTTAGATATATGTAGTTTTTTGTGTGCAAATACCATTATTTTATATATTGTAATACTTTCACGTTCAGATTTCAGTTTCCTTTGTTTATTTTTAGGGGAAATATCGATATTTTTATCAATGAATATTTTCTGAGAATACCTTATTAGATTACTCATTTATTTTGAAATTATGGATGCCAAAGGGTTAATAGACTTACAAATGTATTACAGATGTGATGGTTATAAATTTTATTCAAATAGTTATTAAACTAATAAATTTATATTTTTCGTTTTGGCATCGTAAGGGCATCACCAATAATTTGTGACGCCATTACGACGCCTTTACTGAATCAGATATTGGATATCGGAATCGCATCGCTAAAAATTTACAATGCCATTATGATGCCTTCACTGTATCAAAAATTGACGTTGCAAAGGTGTCATTAAAACTTGGTGATGCCCTTAGGACGTCTTTTTTTTGATGCATTAGTGATGTCATAAGATTTAGTGATGCTCTTTTTCTGAAAGGATTTTGAAGTCGTTGTGGCATCGTTAAAAGATTTAACGACGCCAAAAGGTAGTTAGAAAATTACAAATTGTATAAGTGCATTGAACCTTACCGTGCTTACCCAATTAGGGGAGAAGGGAGGGGCGAGATGAAGGGGAAGCGAGGGGAAGGGGAGGGGGAGACATTACCATATGATGAGCAGTACCAGTGCTCTAACCTTTTATCTAGCATGTTGTCTCATTTTGACTTGCACAACGAATTGTCTTCCGGAGTGCAACTAAGTGGAAGTTACATTAAAGATGCAATACCTAAAGTGAAATCTCCTTATAGAGGATAACACATTTGAAGAGTGTTTTATTTTTCGTTCTCTTTATTGTGGGAAACCTATTCTTTTCAAATCCATCGAACAAATTGCCGACTAGACATGTAGCACTCGTCGCAGAGTTGAAATTTGATCGTCCAATAAGATATGATTAGGGACGCCTAATATAGCATATATGTATCTCTCCTTAGATTATTAGTGAACTATTGGGACGAGATTCACGTTTATTACCCTTTTTTTGGAAGATTCTATAGTACTGGTGTTACGAGAACATTAGCAGTTTGACTTAATTGACGTTAGACTCCACGTTACCTCTACTATTTCCCTAAGTCAGAGTATGGGCTCATAAGACCGGGGACCATTGCAAGGACATCATGTATGTCATATGTTCGCAGTGGTCCGTAATTAAATTGAGTTACACACTATGTAACGTCCGGTAATATACACCGTAATTGGACATTAAAAACTAAAATAATAACAATTGAATGTAAATGATAATAAGCTGAAAACATAGATGTTTAAAACATAGAAATTTGGCCATGGAAATATTATTATTGCGTTCATAGTGAGATTCTGATATGTTTTTATTTTTTATTTATCAAAAATGTAGTTTGTATGAAAAAGATATGAATAAGACAGGTTTTGAATTTGAACTAATAAACATACCAACTTGAATTAGAATTTAAATTAGATAAGCATGGAATAGAAATAAATGAAATTGGCCTAAAATAATATTCCAAATTCAAATTTAAAATTTTGCGTGTGTGTATGTATATGTATATTTGTGTGTCTATGTCTGTGTGTGTATGTGTGTTTGCGCGCATGCGCATATTTACCTGTCTTTTTGGCAAGACCGTCAAGTTCATGAGATTCATAGTCAACACATTCCTTATTTAGGACTACTTTCAATCTAACACATCCCGGTTCGGCCAAACTTCGTTTCGACTAAGCAAACTGAAGGCAAAATTGGGCTTGACCATTCATCTGGATCGGCATGTCAACTTGAGAAGAAGATCTGGATCGGCCAAGTAAAATGAAGAGTATTTCTGGTTCGACCAATATCTGGTTCGGCCACACCAAATCGTACTTAGGTCAAACTAGAATGGCAGTTACTGGTGACGTGGCCCACTCACTCCACTCACTTCACCACTCCTATTTTGTTGTGCACATCCCATGTCGAACCGGATTTCACCTATAAATAGCATCCTGAGACATCTGGAAAAAATTTCTGGACTTCTCCTATGCAAGTTATTTACTGTAAAAGTACTATACTCGAGATTTCATTATTCCCAATCTCTGTAATCTTAATTTCTGGTAAAAAAATAAGAGAAGTTATAAAGTGGACATAGGTAACCAATAGCCGAACCAAAATAAATTGTTTTTTCCTCATTTTCAACTACTTTTCTTTAATTTTATTCTCTTTATTGCATTGCCTACAACGGAAGCGAGAAAGGTCAGCCATGATGATGGTTCAGATCCCGAGCATATCATCGACACTCCAGAATTGACTACCATGGTTAGGCATATTATGCAGGATAGTCAGGGCTAGATAAAGATTGTAGGATTGATTACAGTCATACGCCTTTCACTGACGAAATCTTGTATGTTGAGTTCCCCCAAAGGTTTAACTTGCCCCAATTGAATCATTATTCTGGAAAATTTGATCCTGGCCAGCCATTAATGAGATACACCTGGTATATGGATTCGGCAGCGGCTCTTGATGCTATTAAAAGCAATGCATGTCCTATCTATTTGGATGGTGTGACATTAATGTGGTTCACCAGGTTGCCTCCAATATTGATACCTTCGTTTGAGGATTTGAGTAGGAAGTTCATGAACTGGTTTTGCCTTTATGCCGCTATGACGAAGCACATCATGACACTCTCTCTCATGAAATAGCCTCACTTAGAACTGCTTCAGATTATCTTGAATGCTTCAGTATAGCTGACATTGAAGCTAGTAACCCTAACTACGGAACCATATTAATGGCATCAACCCCGACACCAAATTTGGGAAATGGTCGATTGGAAAGCCTCCTTCTACTTTGAATCAGATTTACGAGAAGGACAACCAATTCTTGTGCATTGAGGAAACGGAAAGAAATTGAAAAAGAAGTATTGGAGACACGATAAATGAAGGCATTCAAAATGATGTGGGAGTAAGATAATCTGGGGATAATTCAGGAAAAGTTCAGGTTAACATTCAAAACCAGAACCAAAGAAATGGAAACCAGCATAGAAGAGGTAATGAAGGAGGATGTAATCAGAAAGGGGACACTAAGAAGCTACCTTGATTCCATAATTTTAGTAATTATACGTCATTTAGTGATACTTTAGAGAATGTATACCCAGCTACATGTAATGTGATGCAGTACAACTCTTCATGGGAATCCACATAGAAGGAAAAACAAACATGAGAGTCTTGTATATTCCACAAGATTTATGACCACACGATAAATGGGTGTTGTCAGCTCCGAGATATCATGGAAAAACTGACCAGGGAAGGAAAATTGGATGAGTATCGAGTGGCTTTGCAGGACAGGGGCAGGGGACCTTGGACTCCAACTGTCAAGGTCAGACAACTCCTAGAGTTGTCGCCCAACCTAAGCAAAAAGGAATCGTTATTAACACCAATGTCGGAGAACCACATCTGACTAGTTTTAGTTTAAGAACCATGGAGAAGTGCAGTTAAACATGTCGATGTTGGGGAACCTAACACTATAGAGGAATATTCTCCTGTAAAGCATAAGAGGACGATGATGGACGATGTCGTCTTTAGAAACAAAGATAAAGATAGGGAGGAGTCCCCAAGTATTGATCCCCTGGTGATTTCGGCCATGATTGGCCATGGTTTGGTATGGAAAGTCCTTAATGACAGCGGGAGTTCTATGAATATTTTATTCAAATGACCCTATGACCATATGATGTTGAAGGCGAAAACACTTGAAGTCGTGTAAGACTAGAATACACGGTTTGAATGGCTCTGAAAATAAACCGATAGAAATGGTTGAATTATCTATAGAATCAGGTGAGTTAGACCATAAAAGAGTGCAGATTCTCCCATTTCTTGTGTTGGAAATCAACTCTCCATACAACATTTTTTGGATTGATCGACCCTTGCTGAATTTAGAGCATCAAGTAATAGGACGGGAATGCTGCTTAACTGAGTGAAAAGAATCTCATACCAAGGAGAAGGGAAGGATGTAGATAATTCTATTCACATAAAGGTCGTCGCCGCATAGCAAGTAAAGGGTCTATCCTAGCCCAAACAGAATAGCCGTCAATTTAAGGATATTGATCCTAGAAAGTATGAGGAGCCATAATACCAAAGGCTGATCCCCAATGAGACATTGACAGCCATCCTGGTTGATAACGACGACCTTTCTAAGGTCTTCAAAATCTAATCCCATATTTTTACCTTTTAGATGAGGTAATTGAATAACATTCTCCACGTAAGCCTTTGACATGTTTGCCTGGGCCCTACCACATGCATGGAATATCCCCAACCATCATGAGCCACTTGCTCAAAATCGATCCGAAGTACGTCCCAGTGAAGCAAAATAGACGTATGCTCGGTCTTGAAAGGTCGGTGACATTAAAGAAGAAGTAGAGAAGCTTAAGAGCAACAGGTTTAGCTGAGATTCGATATACCCCGATATGGTATCTGAATCTGATACTTGTGAAGAAGTCCAATGAAAAGTGGCGAACAAGCATTGATTTCTCAGACTTGAACAAGGATTGTCCCAAAGACAGTTTCCCACTTCCAAAAATTGACCAGCCTGTAGGCTCAACAGTTGGGCATGAGCTTCTCTCCTTCATGGATGCATACTCCGACTATAGTCAGATTTAGATGCATGTGCCTGACCAAGAGCATACTATCTTATAATAGACCTTGGGCTATATTATTATGTGGTCATGCCACTTGGATTGAAGAACGCCGAAGCAACGTATCGACTGCTGGTCAATCGTATGTTCCAGGACCAGATCGGGAGGTCGACAGAAGTCTACGTAGAAGATATGCCTGTAAAGTCACAATATTAAGCCAACCATGTTGACAACTTTGCAGAAACGTTCAGTATTCTCCGCCAATATGGGATGAAACTCAACCCTTTGAAATGCTCTTTTGGCACTACATCAAGGAAATTTTTAGGATTCATCGTCAACTCTCATAGGATTGAGATTAACTCTGGGCAAATAGAAGCCATATAGAACATTCAAGAGCCTCGCTGGATCAGAGATATGCGAAGCCTAAATGGAAATGTGGCAGTTGTGAGGAAAATTATATCCAGGACCACCAACAATTGCATTTCTTTCTTTGACTTGATAAATGGAGGAAAGAACAACTGTACTTGGACTCCAGACTATGCTGAAGCATTCTAGAACTTGATGAATCATCTAGAAAGGCCTCCTATATTGTCGAAGTCAATTGATCACGAGGACTTATTCATGTATGTGGAGTATCTTTGCATGCCATTAGCTCAGTGCTTATTCATGAAGAAAAATTAGATTCAACCACTAGTGTATTATGTAAGCAAGAGGTTGACGGTAGCAGAACACAATTACCCGAAGATCGTAAATCTTTCTTACAACCTACTAACAGCCTCAAGGAAACTACGTCACTACTTTTAGTGTTCGTCCCAGATTCCCATCAAGGTGTACACTAACCAGTCTCTACGACATGTCCTTCAATGACCTGAGGTGTCTGGAAGGTTACTTAAATGGAATATTGAACCAAGTATGTTTGATATCACATTTATTCCTCGGAAGGCCATTCAAGTAAATAGACTGGTGGATTTCAATGCGAAGTTTACAATTCCAAAGGACAACACTGAAGAATTTGATCCGTCGATTGTCGTATGGAAGCTATTCACTGATAGAGCTCGTGACGACCGATGTTCTGGCACTTGGAGTTGTTTTACTAACTCCTGAGGAATAATCGATCCATTAAGCATTGAATTTGGACTTCTTGGTGGCTAATAGCGAATCCAAATATGAAGCCTTGATTGTTAGGCTTAAAGTTGTAAAGGAACAGGGAGTGAGAGCAACCGATATTTTGTGCAACTCCTAAGTCGTCGTATTTCAAGTCGAGAGGGTGTTACAGGCTAAGGGTGCACGTCTTGCTACTTATCATGATCAATTTGAATAGAAATAATCACATTTGAGTATTATAACATCTCTTTTATCCCACGGGTGCAAAATGAGAAAGCCGACTCATTAGAGAAGCTAGCTAGCTCAAAGAATCCGGTGCAGACGGGGCCGGTCCCAATAGAAACACTTACTACCCCAAGCATAGATCAAATGTAGGTCGAATGGGCGTTGGATGTCAAACCTAAAAGGGAATTATGGATGACTCCCATCAAGAACTTCCTCCTACACGAAACCCTTCCTGAATGGAAAAATGAGAAGCATTCTCTCCTTTGTCAAGCTTTGAGGTATATCATCAAGAGAGACACATTGTACTGAAATGTCTTCTCCATCCCTCTTCTACGGTATGTAGCTCACTATGATGCCAAACGAGTACGACAAGAGGTGCATGAAGGCGAGTGTGGTGATCATACCGAGGGCAAACTTTAGCAAGGAAGATACTCCAATACGATTATTTTTTGTCCTACTTCAGCTGAGATGCAACTAATTATTCATGACACTGCGACAATCACCAGAGGTTTGCTATAACTAAACTCGCCTAAATGGTCATTCCTTGGCCCTTCGCATTATGGGGAGAAGATATTACTGATAGCCTTCTGATATCTAAGGGTAGAGCAAAGTACCTGATTATGGGAGCTGATTATTCACGAAGTGGGCTAAAGACGAACCCTTAATCACGATCTGGACAAAAGCGGGTGATTAATTTCATCATCAGAAACAACATATATCAATTTGGACTGCCAAGGATTATCTAAACCGATAACAAGATCTAATCAATAGCTCAGAGCTCAAAGATTTCGACCATTATCATCGCACTGAGAAGAGATATACGGAAGTAATTCACCCGCAATCAAATGGATAGGCTGAAGCTATAAACAAGATTATAAAGCTCATCCTAAAGAAGCAATTGGAGAAGGCTAGAGGCAAGTGGGTCAATGAGCTTCCATTAGCTCTCTGGGCATATAGAACAACCCATAAGTTCAGCGACTGACCACACTCCATTTGTATTGTCCTATGGCTCCGAAACAATCGTACCAGTAGAGCTTGAAGTCCCCACTCATCGAACTTCCTACTATGATCATTTGATTAACAAGGGATTCTCCAGGAATCACTCGCCATGGTTGACAGAAAGGAGACCAAATTACGAGCTGTAGGATATAGACATCAGTTTGCCCGATACTACAACACAAAGGTTCGACCTAGAACGTTTAAGCCTGAAAAACTCATTCTGAAGCAGGTCTTTCCTATCCCTCTCCACATAGGCCCAAAGTGGGAAGGGCCATACATCATCCAGTTAAACATAACAACGGAGGTTTCAGTTGAATGATTATTGATGGCGACTGACTCCTAAGCACAAGGAATGTTGAGCATCTGCACATTATTTTACTTAATCTTTTATTTCTGTAATATTGCTAATAGAAATTTATTTTCGATTTATGTAATTGGGCATGACTCACTAACTCCCACTGTGCTATAAATAAAAAGCACATTCCATGCTCTATGACTATGTATGATTATATTGCTAAGTGCTATGATTTGACCTGCCTACGCTAAGACTAGATGGAGGGAATGACTTCTTCCCTAATGACATACGCTTGCTCATGTTTCAACGACCCTACTCAATTCTGCAAGTAGCTGAATATGACTTAACAAAATTCAAGCACAACTTAGATTCTTGATAAGGCGATCGTCATTTAAAGACTGGAGTGAAGGAATGACGCCCAAGCTATTGTGAAATGAACAATCACACATTTAACTCTAATTCTCAGCGACTCGAGAAAGAATATAAAATGATAGGATTAGTGTCATTGGCGCACCATGACTTGAGACTGCTTAGCCTACAACTCTAACTTGATTAATGATAGGAGAGTATAAACTTCAAGCACCATACGTCCAATACTGAAACTTAGCTTTCCTGAGGCTAAGGGCATAAGTGCATACCTAAAAATTAACCTTGTATATTCCCAGACGTGGTGCATGACTCAAAATTAATTAAGGGGATACACACTGCCTCTAGACTAGAACACTTACTCAATTTAAGAAAAGAATCTTATAAGTTGATTTAAACTTAGTAAACTTGCAAGTACATCGAATTTAAAATGAAGTAGACTTGCAAGAGAAAAGATTATTTTATTTACAATACAATGCAGGTTCATACAAAAGCAAAGTCAAAATGTGAGGCCCTCACTCGCACAAACACTGTAGACCAACAAAACAAAGATTAAATAATAAGAAGTGATCAAGTCTTTGGTTTTTGTTTGTTTTTTCCATATTATAATCTTTCAAAATGAACTTTCGGGGATTGTCATTGGAGGACTTTTCAACCCCCAACACAGGAGGATCATGTTTTCTTTGGACCTCCTCTCTTCTGGAAAACTTTATCTCTTCGGTCGACACACCAGTCCAGCCACCAAAAAAAAGAATAACCTACAAGAGGTAAGTAAAGATATGCCTTGATTCAACCATGATTTCTAGAAGCTTCTCTCCTCGCAACACCCCTAGTTTTTCCATGCTCAAAACACCTTTCTTCCCAGATCCCCCATTTTAGAGCACGTTATTGTCACCTTTGACTCTTTACCATTCATATTAGCCCTTCCTTCTTAGCTGGATCATCACGGAGGGTGGGCACCTAGGCCTCGTCTACTGCTTTTGTTTCCAACTCATGAGCCTTTTTTGCATGACCTATACCTAAAGCGGAAAGAACAACATTTTTTAGTCATCGTAGGAAAACAGGTCTCTCAATGGGTAATCCCATAGCCTGGCAATATGCAACAATAACTTTGTCAAACTGGGGAGAAAATAGAGCAATACCTTCAAAAGAGTCATTGCTAGGAGTCGTAGAAGTTTTCGTCTTAGGAATCTGAGTCATAGGCTTGTGTGAATAGAATCCCGGTTCATCTAGGTAGTATTCCTCTACTCTTTCAAATCCCTAAGATAGGAGGATAGCGGCATGTGTAGCGGGAGGACCTATGACATAAGTGGGCTGGCTAATTGACTAGGCGAATGTAGTATCACCGTAGCCATGCTAAAACCCTCATATATGCAGTTTTTCCTTTGTTTCAGAGTTGCCCTGCATCTTCCTCTTCATTATGCAACCGCCGACCCTCGACTAGAATTTCAGGTTCATCGCCCCTCAATAACTTGACCATCAGCTCCTCCCCATTTATCGAACCATCCTCCAAAGAGAGCCTCTCCTTCTGTAGAAATCAGTCCCAAGTGTCAGCTAAATTATAAGGGTAATCATTGACCTGTGTCAAATCCTTAGACCTGAGGTCTCTGGCGTAAAAGATGAGAACTTGTGAGTCAAACTCCTCCTCCATTCTCTCTACACCAAACTCCTTAGCCTTTAGCTTCTGAACCTCTTTGCCATATTAGGCTTTGGAATTTGCAATTGATTCAAGATCAGTAGTGTTCGAGATATTCTTGTAGAAGTCCCATAGTAGGTTCATGTTGTTAATGTCAAGCTAGCTCAAGACTCCTGATAACCTCAGACAACGCCCTTTAATATCTGACCATTTCTTGTCTGAATTATCAAGTCACTGACTCTTGATCTTAGTTGGGTTCAAAAGATTCAGGCACCAGTTGCGGTTGAGCCAAGAAGCTTATCGAGAGAAGTAGTGCTAAGGAAAGGCTATTTTCAACTCTTTTTTGCATTGCTCAAGGGTAAGCTCATGTTCCTTAGTAGGGGTAGCTTGAGGTTCCTTCTCCTTCCACCAACTGGACACAATTGCCCATTTATCTTTGGGTGAGGTTGGTTTAGATTACGGTTCGAATCGGTTAGAGGATTAGGATGTGACAAACCCTAACTTGGGAATGCATGTTGGAGACCTTATCATGAGAACGAGAGGCTTTGTCATGGGAAATGGGGATGGTCGTGATGACATCTTTCCCTCTTGCAATCCCTTTTCCTTCTCGTTCATTCTCTCTCTCCTCCCTTTCACGGTCCTTTTCTTCTCTATCATGCCTTTATAAGCGCTCAAGTTTGGATAAGCCTTTTGGAATGGAACCACTCATGGAAAGACTGGAGCTTAAGTCTCGATGATATTTCCTATCTTTGTAATGAGCCTGTATTTTAAGATAAAAAATTAAATCGAAATTAAGCAATCGCATGGTAAACAAGTGTTGTGACGTGTCTTGCTCATGTTGTGTGCGTCCTAGTGATCCCTCCCAATGGACCCAAACCCGAATTTTGGCTGGTTGGAGTGGTCTTCCCACCTTTAACTAGAGTGGTCCTTCAAAGGCTCGGAAGAATGATATTGGATCCAGATTCTAGATAGAATACTGCACATTTGGCAGTGGGATACCGTTCAAGCCTCTAAATGGTGACACGGTACTCCTGATCCAGCATAACAAATTGGAGACTTAACTTGAGATGGAGTCTTAGCAGGCGACTCTTCGGCAAGCAACTTCTCTGGAGGGGGTACTCTTATGCCCTTCATTGATTTCTTTCTCCAGAGACTTTTCTTGCTCCCCCTTTGTAACGACCCGTATTTTTACGATATAATAATTAATTTATTTAATTATTTAAATAAGGATTTAGTTATTTAAATGGTTATTTAATTAAATAATATTGAATATTTAATTAATATTTATAATATAAAAATATATTATAATTCCGAAATAGTCGAAAATAGTTGAATTCACAATACTGTGTGAATTGGAACATTTAAAATATTTAATTCAGTTTAGAATTTGATTAGAATAACGAATATATTATTTGAACGACGATTAAACGTATTAATTATAATTTAAGTATAATTGAGCCCGAAATGGCGCAGTAGTTCGTAATTTGGCGATTTGAACTTCAATTGAATATACAGAATCCATTTTAAGTCAGATTTCTATGAAACAAGAAATACTCGGATCTGTTAAACTTGTATTTTTCTAATAAAACAGAAAAATCGAGATTTCATTGTGTAGATTGTAAGTTATGTCCAAATCAAAATTTAAAATAGTAGCTATGGAATTCGTTTATATTTTATAACGATTTAATTATATCATAAAGGAATTTTAATAAAAATTGAATATCGATTAAAATTGAGATTTTGTAATATTGAGTTATAAACCCAAATATGTATATTTTGGAGCTGTATGATATTCTAGGTGAACATATACGATAATATTAAATTATTAACATTTAATTTAAATATTTTTAAATATATTAATATTTAATCAGTCTATTTAGGGCCTTAGGAAATAGCCATTTTTGCAAACTACCTCCAAATTCACGAAACCAATTTTATTGGATCTGTAATGTCAAATTATTATTAGATATCAATTTTCGTGATTTTTGGAATCAGTATGTGGCCATGCAAAATTTTAATATGGAAAACAGTCAATATTTTGATGATTAAAAATATGCTGCATAAGCAAACGGAGTCAGAATTAGACGAAACAACTTTTGTTAGGTTCGTAATGTCAAACTTTAGCTACATGTCAATTTCCATGATTTTTGGATATTGTGTGTGATCGTGTGGATTTTTAGAAGACGAATACAAGTAGAAATTGACTATAAAAAAATATAAAATATTACAAAATTATTTTAACCTACCTATATATATATATATATATGTCATAACACCCTAAACCTAGAGACATTTCCTCCACAGTCAAAACAGCGCCGCCTCCAGTTAGGAAAATCCAACATAAACTTCCAAACTTCAAAAACCAAAATCAAATCCATTCTTTACTATAAATTCCAAACTTAATATTTTCGTGATCCTCATTCGACAAGCTTCTATTTGGTATAGCATTTGTGGGGTTTCGTGGAGTTTTGTTTCGCTCCAAAGTTTAACAGCGCGGGTATTATTTGTTAGGGTTAGAGTTTTCGATCAATCCAAGGCACGATGCAAGGTTTGGTGATCATATGTGAGTTCAGGAGGTTGTTTAACACCTGTTTGAAAATTTTTGAGGGCTCTGGTGGGAAAAAGTGTCGATCCGACACTGTATGTCGAACAAGGAGGGTCGACGACGCGTTTTACATGGGGTGACCAAGTCCGGAGGGGATAGGTTGATGGGATGGAGATTCGAATGATGTGAAGATTGGTGGTGGTTTGGAGTGATTCGGTGGAGAGATGGAAGTGCGGTGTATGAGCGGAGATGATAGAGGGATTTTGTGGAGCGTGAAATGAGGAACGGGGAAGAAGACTACAGTGGCAGCTAGGGTAATTAAAATGGGTTTGGGCCTTATAATAATTGTGAGCCCAATTATTTAATTTTAATTTAATTTATAATAGTCGTATAACCTGTATAATGTATAACTCTATCATGCTGTATCAGAATCTGACGCAGAATCTGACGAAACAAGATCCGTTGGGATCGTATGGACGTAGGCTTCACAATAAAACTATTTTGGAGTGATTTGGAGCTCGTCTCAATTTATGGTGAAATAAACTGCCTGAACCAGTCCGACGATCAAATATCGTTATTTAATGATAATCGCCCAATGTGAGTAAATCTCACTAACTCTGTTCAATTTATATTTTTATAAATATAATCTAGTAATGATAAATAACGATTGATTGCTATGTGGTGATTGTTTGATTGAATTGCTGATTGATTGGTTGAAATTATAGATAACGATATATACATATATCGTTAACTACACATTGATTCTGTTTATCAGAATAGTACATATTGAAATGAAATTGATGCGAATTATATTGTGTAACATCTGTGGATGCAGGGAAACAGGTCGGAGAGATCCAACTGGATTCCTCAATAATTATTCTACCATTTTTCATATATTGTGATATATGATGTGATATCTAGACTGCTGTTGATTATGTAGTTTGAATGATATTGATCATTGTTATATGGTATGTTAAGCACCATAAGTAATACTAGAATGTAAAAAGAGGATTTTTAAAGTAGATTGAAAATAAAATATTTATATGAAATAATTATACATTGTAAAAAGAGAAATTTATAAAATGAATAGAATGTTAGAAAAAGAAAATATTTTGGAATAAACGCTATAAAAATGAAGTCTTTATAAAGTGAATTAAAACGATGTAAAGAGGAAATCTTTATAAAGTGAATAGAATATCAAAACGAAATATTTGGAAATCAAATAAATGGAGACGTTTAATTTATAAATAGCATTTATAAATTAAATAAAATATTTATCATTTGATAAATGGAATATATAAATATGAACTGATATAGAAAGTAGAAATTGGTTTTAACACCGATATTTAAAATAGAATTCGAACGCAACATGCATAAAGGAAATTATAAATGAGATTTAAGTGTTAGAAATAAAAAAGGAGATTTCATATGAATAATTTTATAAATAGAAGTATAAATGGAATTTGGAAATGGAATATTATTTTAAATACGAAATCAAACGAAATGGAGTATATAAAAGTAAACATTATTCACATTCGATGTGAATAATGAAATTAATCAATTTTTTTGCAAATAAAAACATTTGTAAAGGAAATTGGATTTTTGAAACTGGAATTCAAACAGAAATGAAATTCCGAATGATTAGAAATAGATAACTTGTTCAATAATGAAAACAAGTAGTTGGATTTATAAACAATGTTTATAAATGGATTAAAATATAATTATCAGTGCATAATTGAGAGTGCAAATTCAATAGTGAATATAAAATGGGAAATTTGGAGTTATGTTAAAAAGGAAATGGTTAAATCCATTTCGATGTTCAAAACGTAAAAAGGATTTAAATAAAATCCGTAAAGATGTGTAATTAACATTTGACTAGAAAATAATAGTTATAATTGAATAGAAGTTATTCGAAAATTAGT
The DNA here is from genome assembly GCA_030737875.1 of Allium sativum. Taxonomy (NCBI): domain Eukaryota; kingdom Viridiplantae; phylum Streptophyta; class Magnoliopsida; order Asparagales; family Amaryllidaceae; genus Allium; species Allium sativum. The sequence goes on along the minus strand of JASFAX010000272.1, from coordinate 27,336 downwards.
TAATCGAATATAAGTTATTCGAATGGTAGTAAATCGAATATAATTTATTCGAAAGAGAGTTAATCGAATATAGGTTATTCGAAGAAGAGTTGATCAAATAAAGATTTCTCGAAAGAGAGTTATACGTCGAAGTTGATTATACCGAATTCGGGAAGGTACTATTTACTTTCCGGTTTTTAAATTAAGATTTGTTATTTAAATAAATTATTATCTATTCAAATTAAGAATAAAAGTTATAATTTAAGATAGATATTTCGGAAGTACGAATGATAACGTTATCGTTATAAACAAATGTTTTTCATACAAAATGGATACGTAGACTGAAATCCGAGAACTTGCGTAAGCAATGAGTGTAAAGGTTCGAGTGGTGAACTTTATCTGTTACAAGGTTAAGAACGTTGTTCGTTTAAGGTCCGAGAGGTAATTATATCCCAACTTGATTGACTTCGTAGTTAACCAAGGAATAGTTAAAGTTCGATAGTGAAGATTGATTAAAGGTACATTAGGAAACAAGCGGTAAATGGATTGAGCAGGCGTAACGATGTTTTTATATAACATTCGTTTGAAATACATATAAATGAGTTTTGGAAACATTTTCCAAATATAATCAGAAATGTTTTCTAAGCACAGAAAATGAAATTTTTTGTTGATAAGAAATACTGAAATGATAAGTGATGCGTGAATAAGGAATGGAAACGTTTTCCAATATTAATACGATATATTTTCTAAATATAGAAAATAAGAGATTACGAATATATGGAATCAGGAAATGGAAAATGATAAATAGATGCTAAGTGAATTTAAGAGATAAATGAATGATGATTAATCGATAGAATTTCCATCTGGAAATAATATCACTGTTTGCACACATGTTTTTCTTTGATAGTTAAATCATCGACTATCGAAGTTTTTGACCATTTTTGTAACGACCTAAATTTTCTAGTTGATTTATTTTGAATATTTAATATTATTTTAAATATTGAGCTAATAATATAAATCAATTTTTATATTTAATTATCGATATAATTATCGTAATACGAGGATCTTAAGTAACTCAATTTGAAATGGAGTCAAAATGATTTATATGAATTTAAACGATGATAATAATAATAATTTATTATCGAGGAATTTAAATTAGATTATATTAATTTATTTTGGATATTTATATTTACGTTCAAATTAAATATCAAAATATTCAGTTAGTTCAGAATAGTGTTACACTGTTGAAATAACAGTGGTTACGCTAAATAGCGGTTCGTGGATTAAATGAATGGATCCTGAGATATTTATAATGGATAGGATCGAAATCGAATCGAAAATCAAATCGATATCTTTTTAAAAGAGATAAAAACCTCTTTAAATCAAATCAGTATTATATTTACTTGTACTTCGCTAGACAACCATTTAATATCATGTACGTTCTGTCCCCTCCTCCTTCTATAAATCGCACTCAAATCCTCCCTTATATTTTTCTTTTGAACGTCGGGTAAAGCTTCAAGCAAAAGGGAAAATGGCCACTGCCAAGCTTAAATCCTTCGAAGCCGACCACTCTGTTTCAAATCCAAAATCAACCGAACCTAAATCCTTAAAACTCAAAATCAAGTTCACGTTGGTATTAAGGATACTCGGTGTCGCCCTTTTTGTGCATGGATGCTTCAGTATCGCAAAAGACAGGAACCACAAAGGTCTAAGAGGAGTCAGGCGAGGTAGCGTCGTCGTTTTAGTGCGTTCCGGTTGTGAAACAATCGCGATCTGAACCGCATCGTCAACGTATTATCTGAAGATTGATTCAAGATAAGGGGTGCGTGGTGATGTTTGTATGAGGATCTCGATCTGGTATGAGCAAATTTATAAAAGTGGGGACTGTACTAGTGATGAACTGGACTTCAAATGATTGAGGATGAACAGGTTTAACGGGAGGGGAGTTCGAACGTATTGAGGATGAAGGATGCTGGAGCCGTGATTTCTGAAAGGAAAGAAGAACATGGAGGCAGTACAGGAAAGGCCAGCACATTGTCGAGGTTCATATTTTTTTTAGCAGTAAGCAAAGGGATTTAGGTAAATTCATTTAATTAATTTAGTTAATGTCTTCTGATTAAGTTAGATATATATATGGTTTAATGTTGAAACATATATAGATTAGTTTAATTTTATTTGTTAAGTTAAATTAAAGATTATAACCATTAAAAGAAGAAAAAATATATAGGAAGGTTATTTATTTGATTAAATAGTTAATTTAAATAAATAAATGTTTAATCAGTAATTTAATTAATCGTAGGTGCAAATAAAATTTATTCGAGAAGTTTCAAGTTGATCTGTAACCGCGAGGATTCAGCATCTAATCAGATGTTCAGAAAATAAATAATCACGGAGAGTAAATCTCACTCACCTGTTATTTAGAATTATTTTTACTCGTTAAAAATAATTATTGTTGCTTGTTTTGGATTTTTCTGGTTGCTTTAAATTTATTAGTTATTTAGGGTTGACTATTATATATATATATATATATTGGGTTGATGATTGGATTGTTCCCGCAGTCTCATTAGCGGATGGTCGCGGTACCATTAGCGGATGATTACCCTATATGCCCCACGCTATGATGGTGGATGGCCTTCTATACCGCGATATCCAACCACGAAGCAGGATGGGTATTATTTCTGTTAACTAACGTCTGTGGATGCAGGAGAACAGGTTGGAGGTTTCCAATTGGATTCCTCAAAATTTTATTAATTGTCTATTTTCACATATTATCATATGTATAATGTGTTGATTGAAAATTGGGTTGTGTGAATGTTTAAAATCATTGTGGCCAAATTGTTGATAAATAAAATATAGTGAAAATGATATTTGAGATTTAAAAAGGGAATTCTATTTTTTTTGAAATAGAATTTGAATTCAAAGGAATTCAAATGGATTTGAATAAAGAAAGTTCAAACGAAAAATAAAATATAGCAATTCAAATAGAAGTGAAATGGAGTTTAAATATAGGATTCAAATAGAGTTGAATTGGAATTTGAGAACAGGATTCAAGTAGGAATTTAAAAATAAAATATTCAAATAGAATTGAAATGGGATTTGAATATTGAATTCAAATAGAATTGAAATGGGAATTTGAATATATAATTCAAATAGAGTTGAAAGGGGAATTCGAATATAGAATTTATATAGAGTTGAAATGTAAATTGAATATGGGAAATTTAAATAGAATTGAATTGGAATTTAAATATAGAAGATCGAAGTATAAATAAATTATAACCGAGTAAGTGAAAATCGACGATTTTAGATAATCAGAATTTTTGAGTTGAATTGGGAAAATTGGTTTAATATATATTAAAAATATATTAGAATGGGGTTAAATTTATTATAAACGAAGTTCAAACATTTATATTTATAAATATAATTAAAACGAACTCGCTGCAGCGCTGCAGTTCGAAAATTGTCGTTTCGAACTTCAATTGAGTATACATAACTCAATTAAAGTCGGAATTCATTGAAACAAGAAATGTCAGGACCGATTTGATAATAGTTTTCTAATGGAGGAGAAAAATATGGATTTCGTCAAATAAATTTTGAGTTATGTCAAAATCAAATTTTCAGAAAAACAGCGCCATAACCATTTAAAAACCATAACAGTTTATTTAATTTTATAAAAGGATTTTAAGCGAATAAAATCCGAATTTCTATTAGAAAATTTCAGATTTGAATTGTAGATTATATGTGAACTCAGGTGGAGTAATGAATTGACTTTTGAAACAGAAATCAGATTTTTGATTATTGAATAGAATTAACTAATTTGAATAGTAATTAGTTAATGAGATTTTGAATAAGTGAATTCGATTTGAAAATTTATATTCGAAATCGAAAGAAACTAGAATTGAAATTGAAAATTTAATTTGGTTATGAGCAAGTTAAATATTTTGTTTGAACATGTTATGTTCAAACAAAGAAGTGAAATAGGCAAAATAGCTAATTGAAGAATAAATGAGCGAAACTGAATTCAAACGATTGGATAGTGTTGAATTGAATTGAAAACAGGTGAGCATGTGTTAGACAAGTATGGGATGAAGTATATGAAGATTTTAATTTATGTGCCCGACAAAAAGGTACATGTTTAAATTCATATATAAGATTTTGTGCGCCGTATCGGCAAGCCGCTTGGCTTTTTCTTTTTCTTTTGGATTGGTGAAGGCCATGGGAGGCTATTTGAAATATCCCGATGCTCCCGGTACAAGAGAGGTTATGGCGAATTTTTCCGAGAATTTAAGGAGTTAAAATATTTTTAAGAAAAATTTGATAATTAGAAATAAATGTATCGATATATACAGAATTCGATAAGGAAACGAATTTAAAAATAGAATATTATAAACAAAATGGAAATTGATAGGCTGGTAATAGAAAGAGAAACATATATACGTTTAAAAATGAATAATTGGTTTTTATAATGTTGATTATTCGAGGTAAGTGGTTTTGTCTGTTTTGAAGTTAATGATGTTTTCAGTCAAGGTCTGAGAGGTAGTTATACCCCAACTTGATTGATTTCATTTTTAATTGATAAATAGCAAGATCCAGTCTCGAAGAGAAATGTTGAATAATAGTTAGTTGTATCAAATATTTTGGGTTGTTGTGACGATGTTTTACACAGCATTCGTTTTAACCCAAATGGTGGATTTTTGGAAATATATAAGTAAATATTTCCGGAGTATAATTAAAATAGTCGGAAAGAGAAAAGTGATTGAAATTGTTTACAGTTGCAATAGAATATATTTTCTAAGTGTAGAAAATAAAAGGAGGTGATATAGGAAAATGTTTTTTTCAAATAGCGTAAGAGTCCAACAAGATCACTGAAAATATTTGGTTAAAAAATATTGATAGAGAAATGAGAAGTGAATTCATAAATGAAATATTAATTAAAGGCCCAGTGATTTGGTTGATGTTATGGATGAGTGTTTGTTTTTCTTCGATAGTTAAATAACTGACTATCGAAGTGTTTGCCAATATCGTTGTTAATATGGAGAGACCGGTTGGATTATTATCCGTGAACCACTCTGTATTGGCAGTAGCATTGCGAATTAGATTATATGAAGATAATCAAAGACGGAGTAAAGTGCAAGGGCTTTTTCTATTGATAGGAATTGTGCCTTCGGTTTCGTTCAGTCCCAGAACGAACGTATATGGACGGATGTCTGACAAAGTATTTCCAATGATCGAATATGTTGGTCTGTACAAATATATATGGTGGCAACAGATTTATTCCCTTAGCATAACATCTAGAATATTTGTGCAAATCAATTAGTGATTAACGGATCTGACGATGTGGCATTCAAAGTGATTGTGTTATCAATGAATAGAAAGTAATTGTAGCCTCAGGCCTCAACAACCGTGAAATGACAAAAATCGGGCGGGCAGCATGGCTAGGTGGGTCGCTCCCATTAGGGTGTATTATCACTTATCTAACGATTCATTTAATTCCTTATTCTATTCGATGTTGTCCCATTCGGGAAACGGTTGCTGATCCCAACCGTTGGTGATATACATTCGATACACTCTAGCGAAATAAGTGATCGGTCATGTGTGGGCCGGGTTGCAAGATGTTCTCGTTGAACCCAGTGTATTCCTCTCTAGAGATACACTAGCGGAAGGTGGTTCCATACCTTGTCGTAGTCGGAATCCAATCTTCAATAAGCGCCCTACGGTTTTTGATTTTATATTATATATGGAGCGTGAGATGCAAGCATTCCACTAGATTCTATTTATTTGATTAAACATTATTATAATATCACTGGATTTTTGTATCAAAGTGTTTTGGGTTATAGTAAGGTAAAAACCGTCCATGTTTATGTGTGGGCTGGTCTTACAATTATCCTTTCTTTTGAAAGGATTTTTAAAGTTAAACAAATAGTTGGAATTTACTCACACCAGTCCCATGACTGACCCAGAGTTTATTTTGTTTGTTTTCCCTAAACTCTTGGGTGCCTAAATTTGTATGGGCAATCAAGTAGTCAGGATTTTTCAGATTCATTTGGAAGAGCTGGAAGCAGGAGGCTTCACCAGTTAACTATAGACTATCATATATTCTGCTGTATACTATGCTGTATCTGGAAACAGGTGTTTATAACTGTTCCAGGAATAACTGTTGTGCGCTGATGATGGTATGTATGTACAGTCACTGATTTGTATTTTCAAGAGTTATGTTATATAATATATTTTATTCGTTCCGCTGTGAGTTTGTGATCTTCGTTTTCTTCTATTCTAATATTTCTTTCTTTCTATTTCTCATCCTCTAACTTCTTTCTAAAAATGATTTGTATTTCTGTGTAATTTGGGTTGGACGTGTGGTGTTATTAGTCAACTCAGATAGTACGGATTTGCGGGTTGTTACAATTTTTCCATCGTTAATACAGAGAGACCGAGATCAGATTCATTATCTGAAAATCACTCTGTATAGATGTTAACATTGCGAATAAAATATGATGAAGATAATTGAAGACGGTGTTATGCAAGGGCTGCCTTATTTACAGAATAGTGCATTTGATTTGTCCAGTCCTAGGGCAAATTTATATGGACGAGTGTCTGACAGAGTATATCTAAAGGATCGTGTAAGTTGATCTTTTCAAAGTTAGCTACGTTTGGTGGTAGAGGAATTCATTTCTCTTAGCTGTATACCCGTGATATGTTTGGGGAAATCAATTTGTGATTTGGCGAGTATGACAATGTGACATTGAAAGTGAGGGAAGATCAAAAGATACGTTATGATCTCTAGCCTCACAACCGGGAAATGGTATAAAATCGGGTAGGTCGCATGGCTAAGTAGTTGGCTGCCAAGTAGGGTGTATTGTCACCTGATCTAGAGAAATTCCTTTTGCTTCTTAAATCTATCGATGATGTCCCTTTCGGGAAACGGTTGCTGATCCCAACCATGGGTGATAATACATTCGGTACTCTCAAGCAAAGTGAGGGGCCGGTCATGTTTAGCCTGGGTTGCAAGATGTTCTTGTTGAACCCGGTGTATTACTCTCTACAGGTACATTGTCGGAAGGTGGTCCCATACCTTGCCAGTTGGAAATCCATTATCCAATAAGACCCCGCGGTTTTGATTGTATACTATATATGGAGAGCGTGAGATGCAAGTGTTCTGCTAGATTGATATTACTTGTATTTAGACATTATTATAATATCAGACGAATATTGATTTCAAAGAATGCTTTGGGTTATCGTAAGGTAAAACCATCCGTATTTATGTGTGGATCGGTCTTACGATTATCCTTTCTTTTAAAAGGATTTTTGAAAGTTAAACCAAATGGTTGGAGTTTACTCACACCAGTCCTATGACTGACCCAGAGTTTATTTTGTTTTGTTTTACCCTAAACTCTTGGGTACCCAAATTTGTACGGGCAGTCAAGTAGTTCAGATCTTTACAGATATACCTAGAGAGCTTGGAGCATGAAGCTTCAGCTTTAGTTATCTAGTGTTATTTTCCGCTGTGTTATAAGTATTGTACTCTGATAATGTTATTGTATATATATACTGTTTTATTTCAAAGTTATGTTATATTTTATTCGTTCCGTTGTGAGATTCGTGTTACTCTAATGTGTTGTGTGTTTTTCTTCTTCTTCTATTCTAATTTTCTATCTTATCTATTCTCATCTTCTATTTTCTTTCTATTAATGATTTAGAATGTTCGGTGTTTGAAGAATTGACATTGGTTTTATGTTGATTTTCTAGGTTGAAAATCCTGGTTCATTACAGTGGTATCAGAGCTGAAAGTTAAGTAATTATCTTGGCTCTGTGGCGTGACTCAGTAGAGATGGGGTTAGCAATACCTAGATTGAGTTGAGTGTATATAAATGAGCGCGTATTTGTTATTCAATATAAAATTGTTTTATATTTTGGAGATTTATTGGTCGAGTTGTTTATGAGTTCTGATCAATCAGTTTGATCCACTGTATCGGTAAGAGTTTATAAACACTTGAATACGATGGACTGACATAGTATGTTTTGAAACAAGGGTAATTGAAATAATTTTACCTAAATTATATTTTGATATAAACAAAGTATGGATATTTGAAATATTATAGTATACTGAATGTGTTGGTTATTATTATAATCGCATAAGATTATAAAATGTAAGACGGTTATGTAAATAACCAAATAGGATTCATATCAATGTAATATATGAAATCAAATGAATTAAATCTGAATTTAAATCAGAATTGCAATTTAAAACTTTGGAAATTTGAACAAGGTTTTATAAATGAACATGGATTAAATATATGAGAATTTTAAAATCCTAGGAGATTTTGAATTGTTTACAAACATTGTGAATGATGATTTGAAATGCATTTCAAAGTGAACATGTTTAAATATGATTTTGAAAATGATATAGTATTGAACTCACTTCGATTGCTGGAAAAAAGATTCCGATGATGAATGTTGCATCATCAGTGTTCATTTTTGAGTTTCTAAGTGACGGATTACTACCAAAGATTTTTTTTCTGAATTGTTTAGAGAAAAACAAATGTTTGATACTCCGAAATGAATATTTTGATTACTGAAAAGGGTATGTTGTTTAAAACTCCAGAACCAGATTGTTTGAATTGAAAACAAATTTAAATTGAAAAGTATGAAAGCAAATTGAATTGAAACCAATTAAGTGGAGATTGTATAGAAATAGAAGGGCATCAAGTAAAATTAGAATGTGGAATAGGAATATGGAATTACATTGGAATGATAATTAAATATTTGGAATTAAGAATGATATTTGAAGATTTAGAATGGAATTTGGTTTGGATAGAGAATGATTGAATTTGAGGACAGATGATTGGAGACTGATTGTAATGACATTGGTATATGCTGAATTGGTAGCAGGTGAAAGTGATAGAGTTGATTGCCCGACAAAAAGGTACAAGTTTTTTTTTTTTTTGGGTTTAGGGATTTATGGGCCGATTTGGCAAGACGCTTGGCTATTTGATTTTTCTTTTGGATTGGAGAAGGCCTAGAGAGGCGAGTTGTAGTTGTACCGATTGAGCCATACAAAGGATGTGCTAGCGAAATTTTTCAGAAATTTCGGGTGTTAGAAAATTTTCAGAATTTTTGAAAATTTTAGTTGGTAAGAATTAATAATATAATTAAAGTTTATTGATTCAGTTGAAACTGAAGTTAAAGAAGTAAACAAATAAATTTTAACCCAGTTAATATGGTTTGTTTTCTGCCTTAGCAATTTCGAGGACAAAATTATTTTAAGGGGGGAAGAATGTAACGACCCATATTTTTACGACATAATAATTTATTTATTTAATTATTTAAATAAGGATTTAGAGATTTAAATGGTTATTTAATTAAATATGTAACAACCCGGATTTTTAATCGATTTATTTTGAACATATAATATTAATATAAACATTGAGCTAATTATATAAATGGATTGTTATAACTAGTTTATCGATTAATAATCAATTACGATTAAATTTCGAATGTATCAAATAATCGTGATATTGAAAACAACTAATAACTGAATCAAAAATTAAAAACAGAATCGAAATAATTCAGATGATCAGTATAGATTTTATTTGAATATAGAAACGATAATAATAATTATTTATTATCAAAGAATTTATTTGTTTTGAATTTAATTTATCGATTTAAATTAATATCTCTTCCATACGATTAAATGGAGCTTCGAATCATATTCTAGTGTGTTCAGAATAGTGATTAAACGCTAGAAACGCCAGTTATTGTGTTTTGATTGGAGTTTAGAACCCCAATAAAAATATTACTATAAAATTATAATGGATAAGTATGAAATCATCTCAAAATCAAATTGCGGTTAAATCAAAATCAAATCGCATTAAATTAATATCAAATCAGAATTTAATAGAAATATACTTCACCTGTAACCTATATTGTACCATTTACAGACAAATTCCTTAGCTTCTAAGCTTTTTCATCTATAAAATCGCGTGTACTCTCACCACTTCTTCCTGCTGGAAAAACATAATGGTTTGTTTTAGATCAGAAACAAAATGTCACTCCTCGTTTTATTTACAAACTGAAACCTGTTTTCCCCTTTTTAATTATAACCGAAATTCGCTTACCCTTCAGTTCATTTGCAAGCCTATATCTTTTAAAGCTTCAAAATCAAAATAAACCCAACCTTTTCATTTCATCGATTCAGGAATAAAATCGAACGTGCCCTTCTCCTATTCAATTGATAATTCCTATTGCTAAAATTAAAACCAATTTCGAGCAATAATATAAGAATGGAGTGTGAATTCGATTTTCGGAGCTCACGATTGGTTCGAACGAGATTTGAGGCAGGTCTTCTATTTCGATCCAGCGAGTGATAATTGGAGTTGTGATTGTCTCGAGATGCGAAGGAGGTTGTTAGTCGATCTCAGAGCGATAAGGAGGGGAGCGTCAAGCTCAATTTAAGGAGGCACGATAAATTGGGTGATGGGGGTGTGATCCCTTGTTTTGGGGTTGTGATGAAGTGGTGGAAGCGTGGAACAAGGGAGAATTCGGAGTGGTGCAGGATGTCGAGCAGTGAGGGAACTAAGTTGATAGAACAGTGGTTGTCAGGGAATAAAAAAGGATTATGGCGGTTGTCGGATGTTGGCAGTAACGAGAAGGAACCGAGGCAAGATATGGTCATCAGCAGGCTTGTGGTGGTGACGTTCTTTTTCTGATTATATTCTAATGGAGTCTTTTTTTTATGTTGTTGAACGAATGAAGCATTACGGTGATGGGAAGTTGTTTGGGTATGATAAGGTTACAAGGGTTGAATTTGCTGTTTTGGGGAGGGTCGACAGTTGAAGAATGTTGCAGAATGGGTAATCATTAGGAGGAGTGTTTGGAACAATAAGGATTGAAGTTGAAGCAGTGTAGCATTAGAGATAAAAAGTGGAAGTTGTGAAGTCGTTCATGGTTTTAGTTGAGAGGTGATGTATTTGGGTTCTGACTTTGGAATTTCAATCGGTAACCGTAAGGTATATATTTTAAAAAAAAATTAAATACATAGAATAATTTAAATATTTAATTTTTTAGTTTATTTAAATTAATAATCGCTTATTCGTTAAATAAAATAAGTAATTATAGTCACTTGATAAATTTCAGTCAAGTAATTTCATTGTCGACGATACAGAATTAAACTGGATATTCAGCAATAGGAAATCACAATGAGTAAATCTCGTTTAGAAATTTATTTTATCGTTAAAATAAATTGTTGGCTGTTTGGATTCAATTGTTTATTTTTATCAGTTGTGATTATTATATATATTAGTTATTTAAGATTGCTGTTTGTGGTTATTATATATATATATATATATATATATATATATATATTGGTGATTGGATAGTTCCCGCAGTATCATTAGCGGATACCCGCAGTATCATTAGCGGATGACCCTATACGCCCCACGCTATGATAGTGGATGACCTTTTATACCGTGATATCCTGCCTCGAAGTAGGATGGGTATTATTTATGTTGGCTAATGTCTGTGGATGCAGGAAAACAGGTTGGAGGGATCCAACTGGATTCCTTAAAAATATTATTAGTTGTTTGTTTTCGTATATATTATCATACATAATGTACTAGAAAACCCGTGATTTGATAATTGGGTGTCTTGAATGTTTTAAATATCACCGGGCCCAAAATGTTGATTTATAAAAATATCGTGAAAAGGGATTATGAGATTTAAATGGAAAATTCTATTTTCTTAAATGGAATTCGAATTTCGAATGGGCTATAAAGATATTTACTTGTTTTGAATAAATAAATAAAGTATTGAGTTTATAAATGATGTTTATAAATTAAATAATATAAGAAATTGAAGTGGTGAATTTATAAACGATGTTTATAAATTAAATAACGCAAGAAATTGAAATAAATTTATAAATGGCGTTTATAAATTAAATGGAATGATTTTCATTGGATAATTCAGATAATTAAAGTGAATTTAAAAACGGTTGTTTATAACTAATATGGAAAAAATTATCATTTGGATAATTTAAATATTTAAATTCAAAAACGAATTTAAATTGAGGATTGGGAATATTGTTAATAAGAAACGAGGAAATTATTCCAATGGTTGGAATGACAATTGAATTAAAATAAATCCGTATGAATTTATGATTTGAATTCAATTAGATCGAATTGATTTAAATGAATATTTTCAGAAAAATAAAAATATTTGGATTGTATTAAATAGAAGTTTAAATTTTTAAATATGAAATTAAATTCACTGTATATGCATGTACAATTTATTATAAATAAAGTATTCCAAATATAGAAATTCGGTTTCAAATTGATTTTGAAATGGAACTTGTTTAATGTATAAAACAAGGAAGAAAATTTATAAATGATGTTTATAAAGTGGAATAATTATCATGGGATGAATGTGGAATTATAAATTCAAGTATGGATTTGAAAGTGAATTGGAAATCAATTCGAAAAGGGAACGACAGTTTTCTTCGGAATTCAGAATATAAACTGAATTGGAAAAATGCAAAGGATGTATATATATATATATATATTTAGAATTTGATTTCATGAATTCTATATAATAATTTATTTCTAATGGAATTAGAAAATAATACCAGAAATGGAGTTGTAATTGAATTGATAACTGAGTAATAGAAAATCGATGATTAGAGATAATCCAAAATATTAAGTTAGATTTAAAAACTGGATTTAATATATATATGTAATATATTAGAATGGAGTTGAAATTTATTTTAAATGAAGTTTAAATGTTTTTATACATATAAATAATTGAAACGAACTCGCCGCAGCGTGGCAGTTCGTAAATTGGCATTTCGAACTTCAATTGGGTATATAAAACTCAATTTAAGTTGAAATTCTTTGAAACAAGAACCGTCAGGACCGGTTGAATAATAGTTTTCTAATGGAAGAGAAAAATCTGAATTTCATCATATAGATTTTGATTATGTCAAATTCAAATTTTCAGAAAAACAGTGCCATAACAATTATAAATCCATAACGGTTTATTTAAATTAATAAAAGGATTTTAAACAAATTAAATCGGAGTTTCCTTTATGAAAAATCCAGCTTTGAATTATAAATAATATCTGAACATGAGTGGAGTAATGAAATGATTTTTGAAACAAAATCAAATCAGATGTTTAATTCTACAGTTAACTAATTTGAAGAAGAATTAGTTAATGGAATTTTAAATCAAAATTAGACTCTGGATCAGAAAAAGGGGTTTGTAAATTCATATTCGAAATCAAATATGAAACTTGAATTGGAAATGACATTCAATTGTTTTTACAAAAAATTGACATATATATTTGAACGAGATATGTTCAAATAAAAAGTGAAATAGGCAAAAGAGTTAATTAAAGAATAAATTAGCAATTTGATTTAAAATGATCTGATTGAGTTGGAATAAATTGGGAGTGGACGTATATGGGTTAGACAAGTATGGAAGGAAGAGAATGAAGTTTATAAATTTAGTGCCCGACAAAAGGTAAACGTTTAAATTCCATTTGAGATTTTATGCGCCGAATCGGTAGGCCGCTTGGCTTTTTTATTTTCTTTTTGAATGGAAATGGCCCAGGGAGGCATTTTGTAGTTGTACCGAGTGACCCGTACAAAGTAGGTTATGGTGAAATTTTCCAGAAATTTAAGGAGTTAAAATATTTTTATGAAGTTTTGATAACTGGAAATCGATATATCAATATATTAGAATTCGATAAGGAAACGAAACAAAATAGAATATTATAAACAAAAACAAAATCGGCAATCTGGAAATAGAAAGAGAAATGTATATAAATTTTAAAAATGAATAATTTGCTTTATATGATGTTGGTTATTTGGGAGTAATGGTCTTGTCTATTTTGAAGTTAAGGATATTTTCAGTCAAGGTCTGAGAGGTAATTTACCCCAACTTGATTGGTTTCATTATTAACCAATAAATAGGATGATTTGCTCTCGAAGATAAATGTTTAAAGAGTTAGCGAATGCATAATTTGGGGTTGTTGTAACGATGTTTTACACAACATTCACTTTGGCCCAATAAGTGGAATTTTGGAAATATGATTATAAATATTTCCTAAGTCTAAAAATGAGTGGTCGTGAAAGAGATAAGTAAGTGGAATTTTTCCACAATTAAATAGAAGATGTTTTCTATGTATAGAAATAAAAGAAGGGGATATATGGAAATGTTTTCCAAATAGCGTAAGAGGCCAAGATAAATATTGAAAATGTTCGGATTAACAAATAGTGATAAGGAAATGGAGAAGTGATTTAATATATGAAATATTAATTAAGTGGCCCAGTGATTGTTTGATGTTATGGATGAATGTTTGTTTGCTTTTCTTCGATAGTTAAATAACCGACTATCGAAGTATTTGCCAATATCGTTGTCAATATGGAGAGACTGGTTAGATTATTATCCAAGAACCACTCCATATTGATAGTAGCGTTGCGAATCAGATTATATAAAGATAATCGAAGACGGAGTGAAGTGCAAGGACTTCTCCTATTAATAGAGATTGTGCCTTCAGTTTTGTTCGGTTCCAGAACGAAGTGTATGGACGAATGTCTGACAGAGTATTTCCTATGATCGCATATGTTGATCTGTATAGATATATGTGGTGGCGGAGAATTTATTCTCTTAGCATAATATCCAGAATATATTTGTGCAAATCAATTAATGATTAATGGATCTGATAATGTAGCATTCAAAGTGATTGTGTTATCAATGAATGATAAGTAATCGTAGCCTTAGGCCTCAACAACCGGGAAATGACAAAAATCGGGCAGGCGACATGGCTATGTGGGTAGCTCCCATTAGGGTGTATTATCACCTATTAAGAGAAATTCATTTAATTCTTTATTCTATTTGATGTTGTCTCATTTGGTAAAACAGTTGTTGATCCCAACCGTTGGTGATGTACGTTCGATTCACTTAAGCGAAATGAGTGGTCGGTCATGTGTGGCCGAGATGTTCTTTTTGAACCCAGTGTATTCCTCTCTAGAGATACACTATCGGAAGGTGGTTTCATACCTTGTCATAGTTAGAGATCAAATTCCCAATAAGAGCTCGCGGTTTTGAACGTATACTATGTATGTGGAGTGTGAGTTAAAAGCATTCCACTAGATTTCTATTTATTTGATTTAGTAACTATTATAATACCAAAAGAGTTTTGATATAAAGATTATCATTTCTTTAAAAAGGATTTTGAGAGTTAAATCAAGTGTTTTTTATTCTCATAAGGGAAAAACCCGTTCCGTGTTATACGGCGTGGTCTTATGAGATATCGTTTATTCTCTCAAACTATTTTAAACTGTTTACTCATACCAGTCCCATGACTGACCCAGAGTTTGTTTTGTTTTGTTTTTCCAAAACTGTTGGGTGCCCAAATTTGTACGGATAGTCAAGTAGTTCAGGATTTTACAGATCTATCTAAAGGAGCTTGGAGTAGGAGGCTTCAGGGTTAGATATATAGTATTTTTACTTCTGCTATGGTGTAAGTGTTGTACTCTGATAATGGTATGTTATACAGTTAAAAATTTTGTATTTCAAAAGTTATGATATATTATACTTTGTTCCGTTGCGATGTGAGATTCTGTGTTGTTATTTCTGTTCTTCTTCTACCTTTTTCTTCTAAAAAAATGATTCATATTTATGTGATATTTGGGTTGGATGTGGGATGTATGTAGTGAACTCAAATAGTACGGATTTGCGGTTCGTTACAGTTGGTATCAGAGCTTAGGTTGAGTGAACACCTAGGCTTTAGTGGGGGTTTACTCATTAGGGATAGGGTTAGTAGTACCCTCAAACGAGTTGAGTGTAATATACGACAACGCGTATTTGTTAATTGATATAAAAGTTGTTTTATATTGTGTTGACTTGTCTGTTAAGTGGTTTATTAAGTCTGGTGGAATCATGGGACGCCAAGACATCGATAGGAGTTTATAAACACTTGAATAGAGAAATTCGGCACGATATTGTTTTAAAGTGGGTAGATGAAATAATTTTATCCAAATTTATATTTTGATATGAAATGAATAATATTCTGTAATTATTATAATGGACGTGTTGATTGATGTAATTATAATCAAATGAGATTATAAAATGGAAATGGTTATATATAACCAAATAGAATTTGTATATGAGTTAAATATACAAATGAAATGATTTAAAATATAATTCAAATCAGAATTTGAAATTTAAATCTTGGGTGTTTGCAAAATATTTTATGATGTATATTAAAAAAATATAGCTTTATTTTAAAAGGATTTTTGATTAAAAATCATTTTTGAATGGATTTTGAAAGTGATAAAGCACTGAACTCACTTCAATGGCTGGAAAATAATTCTAATAATGACTGCAACATCATCAGTGTTCATTTTCGAGTTTTTAAATGATGGATTGCTACCTTAGAAAAAAAAAATTGATGAAATTTTTTGAAAGAAAACAAGTTGATTTGGAAAATTCAAATGTTTTGAATTTGAAATGGTAATAAATATATGTACATATATTTATGTGATTTCAAAATGATTTGAAATGAAACCCGGGAATTTGAGTTCTAGAATTTAAATTTACTTTATGCAAGTTAAATGAATCGAAGTAAATAAGTTGATTAAAATCAGTTAGAACAGAATATGAATTGAAGGTAAACATATTGATTGTAAATCATTCATAGACGCATATATGGAGTGCAATATAAATTAAAACCAAAAGTTTTGATTGATCAAAAATTTGTTGAAATATAAAGAGTTGAGTTTCAACATAAGTGAATTCTGAACATTAATGAGTTTGTAGCATTTTTCCTACCTTAGTAATTTCGGGGACGAAATTCTTTTAAGGGGGGAAGAATGTAACGACCCGGATTTTTAATCGATTTATTTTGAACATATAATATCAATATAAACGTTGAGCTAATTATATAAATGGATTTTTGTAACTAGTTTATTGATTAATAATCAATTACGATTAAATTTCAAATATATAAAATAATCATGATATTGAAAACAACTAATAACTGAATTAGAAATTAAAAACAGAATCGAAATAATTCAGATGATCAATATAGATTTTATTTGAATATAGAAATGATAATAATAATTATTTATTATCAAAGAATTTATTTGTTGTGAATTTAATTTATCGATTTAAATTAATATCTCTTCCATACGATTAAATGGAGCTTCGAATCCTGTTCCAGTGTGTTCGGAATAGTGATTAAACGCTAGAGACGCCGATTATTGTATTTGATTGGAGTTCAGAACCCCAGAAAAAAATATTATTATAAAATTATAACGGATAAGTATGAAATCATCTCAAAAATCATATCGCGGTTAAATCAAAATCAAATCGCATTAAATTAATATCAAATCAGAATTAATAGAAATGTACTTCACCTATAACCTATATTGTACCATTTACAGACAAATTCCTTAACTCTTAAGCTTTTTCATCTATAAAATCGCGTGTACTCTCACCACTTCTTCTGTTGGAAAAACATAATGGTATGTTTCAGATTAGAAACAAAATGTCGCTCCTCATTTTATTTACAAACAGAAACCTGTTTTCCCCTTTTTAATTATAACCGAAATTCGCTTACCCCTTCAGTTCATTTGCAAAGCCAAAAGCTTTTGAAGCCTCAAAAATCAAAACAAACTCGACCTTTTCATTTCTTCAATTCAGGAATAAAATCAAGCATGCCCTTCTCCTCTTCAATCGATAATTCCTACTGCTAAAATTAAAACCAATTTCGAGCAATAATATAAGAATGGAGTGCGAATTCGATTTTCGAAGCTCACGATTGGTTCGAATGAGATTTGAGGGGGGTCTTCGATTTCGATCCAGCGAGTGATAATTGGGGTCGCGATTGTTTCGAGATGCGAAGGAGGTTGTTAGTCGATCTCAAAGCGATAAGGAGGGAGGGTCAAGCTCAATTTAAGGAGGCGCGACAAATTGGGTGACGGGGTGATTCTATCCCTTGTTTTGGGGTTGCGATTTCAACTGTGTCACGATGAAGTGGTGGAAGCGTGGAACAAGGGAGAACTCGGAGTAGTGCAGGATGTCGAGTAGTGAGGGAACTAAGTCGATAGAACAGTGGTTGTCAGGGAATAAAAAGGATTATGGCGGTTGTCGGATGTTGGCAGTAACGAGAAGGAACTGAGGCAAGATATGGTGATCAACGGGCTTGTGATGGTGATGTGCTTTTGCTGATGATATTCTGGTGGAGTCTTTTTTTTATGTTGTTGAATGAGTGAAGCATTACGGTGATGGGAAGTTGTTTAGGTATGAAAAGATTACAAGGGCTGAATTTGCTGTTTTGGGGAGGGTCGAAAGTTGGAGAATGTTGCAGATTGGGTAATCATTAGGAGGAGTGTTTGGAACTATAAGGATTGAAGTTGAAGCAGTGTAGCAGTAGAGATAAGAAGTGGAAGTTTTGAAGTAGGTCATGGTTTTAGCTGAGAGGTGATGTATTGGCTTCTAACTTTGAAATTTCAGTCGGTAACCGTAAGGTATATATTTTTACAAAATTTTAAATACATAGAATAATTTAATTATTTAATTTTGTAGTTTATTTAAATTAATAATCGCTTATTCGTTAAATAAAATAAATAATTATAGGCACTTGATAAATTTTAGTCAAGCAATTTCATAGTCGACGATACATAATTAAATTTGATATTCAGCAATGGGAAATCAGGTGAGTAAATCTCATTCAGAAATTTATTTTGTCGTTAAAATAAATTGTTGGTTGTTTGCATTCAATTATTTATTTTTATCAGTTCTGATTATTATATATATTAGTTATTTAGGATTGGTGTTTGTGGTTATTATATATATATATATATATATATATATATATTGGTGATTGGATAGTTCCCGCAGTATCATTCGCGGATGCCCGCAGTATCATTAGCGGATGACCCTATACGCCCACGAGATGATAGTGGATGACCTTTTATACCGCGATATCCTGCCTCGAAGCAGGATGGGTATTATTTATGTTGGGTAATGTTTGTGGATGCAGGAAAGCAGGTTGGACGGATCCAACTAGATTCCTCAAAAATATCATTAATTGTTTGTTTTCGCATATATTATCATATATGATATGCTAGAAAACCCGTGATTTGATAATTGGGTGTCTTGAATGTTTTAAATATCACTGGGCCCAAAATGTTGATTTATAAAAATATCGTGAAAAGGGATTATGAGATTTAAATGGAAAATTCTATTTTCTTAAATGGGATTCGAATTTTGAATGGGCTATAAAGATATTTACTTGTTCTGAATAAATAAAAAAGTATTGAATTTATAAATGATGTTTATAAATTATATAATATAGGAAATTGAAGTGATGAATTTATAAACGATGTTTATAAACTAAATAACGCAAGAAATTGAATTAAATTTATAAATGGTGTTTATAAATTAAATGGAATGATTTTCAATGGATAATGTAGATAATTAAAGTGAATTTAAAAACGGTTTTTGTAACTGAAATGGAAAAATTATCATTTGGATGATTTAAATATTTAAATTCAAATATGAATTTAAATTGAGGATTGGGAATCATGTTAATAAGGAACAAGGAAATTATTCCAATGGTTGGAATGAGAATTGAATTAAAATAAATCCGTATGGATTTATGATTTGAATTCTAATTGATTTAAATGAATATTTTCAGAAAAAGAAAAATATTTGGATTGTATTAAACAGAAGTTTAAATTTTTAAACATGAAAATAAATTCACTATATATACATATATGATTTATTATAAATAAAGTATTCCAAATATAGAAATTTGGTTCAAATTGGTTTTGAAATGGAACTTGTTTAATGTACAAATCATGGAAGAAAATTTATAAATGATGTTTATAAAGTGGAATAATTACCATGGGATGAATGTGGAATTATAAATTCAAGTATGAATTTGAAAGAGTATTGGAAATCGTTTCGAAAAGGGGAACGACGGTTTTTTCGGAATTCAGAATATAAACTGAATTGGAAAAATCCGAAGGATATATATATATATATAGAATTTGATTTCATGAGTTCTATATAATAATTTATTTCTAATGGAATTAGAAAATAATAACAGAAATGGAGTTGTAATTGAATTGATAACTGGTAATAGAAAACCGACGATTAGAGATAATCGAAAATATTAAGTTAGATTTAAAAACTGGATTTAATATATATATATATATATATATATATAAATATAAAATATATTAGAATGGAGTTGAAATTTATTTTAAACTAAGTTTAAACATTTTTATATATGTAAATAATTGAAACAAACTCGCCGCAGCGCGACAGTTCATAAATTGGCGTTTCGAACTTCAATTGTGTATATAGAACTCAATTTAAGTTGAAATTCTTTGAAACAAGAACCGTCAGTGTGACAACCCCAAACTCCCGTGTAACGAAAGTAAGAAAATCGTATGGAATATAACATAACTAGAACAATAACAGATCTCGGAGTATAGCAGAACATATAAATCATTGCAGCGGAAAGGAATTGTCATCACAAACATCATCACTGAAACATCAGAGTATGCAGCACAGAATTACACGTAACAAAATAGATGTCTCAAAGAAAAGAAATAGAGTCTCAATCTCTCAAATTACATCAATACTAAATACTGTCTCAAAGCCTTAAGCAGAAATTAAAGATAAAAAGAAAGTTTCTTGAGCATCTCTATCAGCAAGCTTCCATCCAGCGAATATCCAAGCCTAACCTGTCACTTGGCTGCCCGTGTAGAAGAGGGTACCCGAGTTTGCAAAAGGTGAAACAAACTACGAGTCAGTCATGGGACTGGTATAAGATATCTTAATTAACTAACGGGTTTGACAATCACTAGGACCACGCCGCTATCGCGGAACGAGTTTACTCCATGGGATTATCAGTGCAATAAATAAAGTATAACGTTAAATAACGCGATGCTTTTTAGAAAAATGAAACCATTATAAGACCCAAGTCCCATCACACAATACAACGCAAACCAGAGGATAGGGTTTTACCTTATAATGGTCAAAAGATGATAAATACGCAAAATACGATATTATTATTAGTGTGTGTATGTTTAAAGAAAATATTTCAATTATAATATTAATCCTAGACGGCATAGCTACCATCTACTATGTCTCCATACTAGTTATGCAATCAAAACAGCATGGGACAAATTGAAAGTTGGGTTTCCATCATGAGTCAAGGCTAGGGAGGAGCTCCTGACCGATTCGAGACACTCTAGCAATGTCTTAGGATTCGGACGCTGGCGAACCCTTGGATATAGCAGGGCCGGTCCACAAATACTTTAGTGGATTAGTTATGCCTGAACACACGTTACCCGATCCTATTGGACCTACAAATCGACTGAGGGCGACCGGTAAGAATAAACCGAGGCCTTGCAAAAATATTCCAACAACCACATAAGCAAATGTCAGCCAGTTTAAGCACTGACACCACTTATAGCTAGAAAGAAACGTGTGCACTCCCTGTGTTCCCTTCTCCGTTTTAGACTCAACCGGTGTGTGAGGTGCGCGAAGTCACGATATACACAAAGCTATGCCTAAATAGGATATGCTTTGATCATCAACCACAAGGCCTGCTTTTCAACAAAGCCTTGATCATTTGCATCTTAGCATGTCCCATTGATAATCCATGCCATGAAATTAACATCTATCAATACACAACCTCTAAGGGTGTTGAGCGAAAGAATAAATTCTCTTGCCACCAACGGTTGTATATTAAACAGAAATCAGTTTACATGGTACGAAGTTCAATGTCAGATATGCATCCATTTACAAGTCAGTTCTGGGTCTGAACGAACCGGAGACACCTTAGAGACTCTCGTATATCCGAACAGTCATCACATACGTCCGGACGACTACCGCCGAAATCCCTTCAGGGTAGCTACTCCTATCGAGGACTTCAGTAGCAATACATCCGTTCGATGTGAAGACCGCCGGTCTTCAACACCGTCTTCGTCTCTTTATCGACGTATAATTATTTGAAATGAGTAGAACTCGGACTTTTCAAATAATTCGAATTATTATTATTTAAAAACATTTCATATCGTTAACATTTATTTAAAATGATTTATCGCTATTTTTATTTATCTATGAATAGCTAAATAGAATCAAACGACGCTTCGGGTTAAGCGTGTCTTTGGTGCTGTTTTTCTCAAAATTTTATTTACACATATCTTGAAATCTAGCCGTTATATTTTGACAAAATTTGTCTTATTGGAAAGATCTTCCCAAGGCGGTCCCAACGGTTCTGGTTTTGGGAAAATCTGACGGATGGATCTTTCGGTACAATCGTTTAAAGTCACGATTGTCGAAACGCGAACTGTCGTGCGCGATTCGTTTAATTTCTATTTCTATTTATATATACTTATATATACAATTCCTTAAGCGATTACATTCAAATGCAACCTTAATTCTCATATTTTATTTGCATTCGGGACTGCAAATAACAATGTATATTATCCTATTTATGATTTATTTGCGTTGGGGAACACAAATAAAAAATGTATCTTTAAATTTGTAATTTTATTTACAACAAGGAATGTAAAGCGAAGTACAACTCTTTATTTCATGTTTATTTATATTAAGGGATGTAAATAAATGAAAGAAAAATGTAATCTTTTTTTTATTATTTGTTCGCATCTAGATTCTTCTACTAATTTGTTTGCATCTAAAATTGCAAACAAAAATGTATCTTTTTATCTATAATTTGTTTGCATCTAAAAATTACAAACAAAAATGTATCTTTTTATCTATAATTTGTTTGCATCTAAAATTGCAAACAAAAATGTATCTTTTTATTTATAATTTGTTTGCATCTAAAATTGCAAACAAAAATGTATCTTTTTATTATAATTTGTTTGCATCTAAAATTGCAAACAAAAATGTATCTTTTTATTTATAATTTGTTTGCATCTAAAATTGCAAACAAAAATGTATCTTTTTATTTATAATTTGTTTGCATCTAAAATTGCAAACAAAAATGTATATTTTTATTTATAATTTGTTTTTATTTGCATGGAAAAACACAAATAAAATATATTTTCTTTCCTTCCTAGGTTTTGTTTGTATAATAAAAGGCAATTGAAAAAATGTGAATTTTTAATTTACAAGCATTGTTTGCATCGTAGAATGCAAACATAAAATAAAATCTCTTTTCTCTTTTTGTAGCGTTTGCATTTTGGAATGCAAACATATAATGAAATTTTATATTTTTATTTTCTATCTCGTTACATTAAGAAATGCAAAAGATGATATCTTATCTTCCCACAGTTTGTTCGCATTAAGGAATGCAACAAAAATGATATTTTATTTTCTACATTTTGTTTGCATTAGGGAATGCAACAAAAATGATAATTTATTTTTCTAGAAATTGTTTGCATTAGGGAAGGCAACAAAAATGACAATTTATTTTTCTACATTTTGTTTGCATTAGGGAATGCAACAAAAATGACAATTTATTTTTCTACATTTTGTTTGCATTAGGGAATGCAACAAAAATGATAATTTATTTTTCTACAATTTGTTTGCATTAGGGAATGCAACAAAAATGATAATTCATTTTTCTACAATTTGTTTGCATTAGGGAATGCAACAAAAATGATAATTTATTTTTCTACAATTTGTTTGCATTAGGGAATGCAACAAAAATGACAGTTTATTTTTCTAAGAATGCAACAAAAATGATAATTTATTTTTCTACAATTTGTTTGCATTAGGGAATGTAACAAAAATGATAATTTATTTTTCTACAATTTGTTTGCGTCAGGGAATGCAACAAAATTGACTGTTTATTTTTCTATAATTTGTTTGCATTAGGGAATGCAACAAAAACGATAATTTGTTTTTTTACAATTTGTTTGCATTAGGGAATGCAACAAAAATGACAGTTTATTTTTCTACATTTTTACATTGAAAAGGGTAACTAAGATATTTGTACATTTTTATGTTGTCAATATTTGTGTTTATGGACACAAATAAGATGTTATTCAATATAAGATGTATATATTTGTGTTGAAACACAATTGAAAAGGGTAACTTATTTTTCTATGCATATATTTGTGTTGAAACCCAAATAAAAAGAATAAACCATTTTTCTACGTGTATATTTGTGTTGAAACACAAATAAAAAGAACAAATCATTTTCTATGTGTATATTTGTGTTGAAACACAAATAAAAGGAACAAATCACATTTCTATGTTTATATTTGTGTTGAAACACAAATAAAAAGGACAAATCATTTTTCTGTGTTTATATTTGTGTTGAAACGCAAATAAAAAGGACAAATCATTTTTCTGTGTTTATATTTGTGTTGAAACACAAATAAAAGGAACAAATCATATTTCTATGTTTATATTTGTGTTGAAACACAAATAAAAAGGACAAATCATTTTTCTATGTTTATATTTGTGTTGAACGCAAACAAAAAGGACAAATCATTTTTCTGTGTTTATATTTGTGTTGAAACACAAATAAAGGAACAAATCATATTTCTATGTTTATATTTGTGTTGAAACATAAATAAAAAGGACAAATCATTTTTCTATGTTTATATTTTTCTTTCTTCACATGTAGATCTATGATTATTCAATATATGAATAAATATTGAATTGATTATCTAACTCAATTCAATTAAATAGAATAAGCGATAAAAATAATATTTGAATAACACATGACAACCAATCATAATAATCCATCATACAACAAACAAACATTATACAACATCTACACAAACAGATCTGAAGATGAATAACTATAAATAAAAAGAAATTAATTAATTAATTAATTTGAACAAAAAATATCTCACAGTGTTTGTGATTTTAGCCAAAATCCCAACTGCTCAGAAATTCCCCGTTTCAGTCTAGAACTGTAGTTTAGGATCGTACGAGTCCAACGCTTCAGAAATTGTGTAATTCTGAGTTTATTTGAGAAAGTTATGGGTAAAATAAGATTAGGGATTAATTTAATTATTAAACTAAGTCAAAATAATTAGCATAGATCATCTTCTTCCTTACAGTATCTCGGCCGACACCTTATTCCTTTTTTCAGAACTAGGGTTAAACTTTTCTCCCAATTCAAGCCACCAGTGTTCGATCAGAGGATGCTGCAGCGAAGAGGACGGAGAGGCACACACGTGGGACCCGGAATGGTGGAGCTCAGCTGAGCCTAGGGGGGTGCGACGCGTGGAATAGGCGATGGGTTCGGGTACGTCGTTCGAGGAGATGGTGGCTCCAGAGAAGATCTAACCGTATGAAAATGAAGAGGAGAAGAATCTCTTCGAAGTTGTATAAGGTTTGGATTTTAATTCATTGTGGATTGGAAGAAATTAAAGGGGGGAAATTTCGGCCATAGAAGGGAGGGGCGGCGGCTGTAGGAGGAAGATGAATAGTGGATTTTAATTTAGGGTTTTTACAATCTCTTTTATAATATTAAAATGTTAATTTTACAAAAAAAACCAATTCTCTTAAGGAATTCAAAATTCAGTCCAACAAGAAGCTACCTTACCCAATAACCCCTATTCCGGATCCATCTAACCATGTCTCGCAGGCCCAAGAGGTCAACTCAGCCCCCGTTTTTCAAATTTAAAATTAATTCTTTTTATTATTAATTTTGACATATTCAAAAATTCACCGGAGTCACATACGAACCCCGAAAAATCCCAAAAAAATATTTTTGGCTATATTTTGACGATACGAATCCAACAAAATTAATTTCGTTGAATTATGTGACTGTTCGAAAAATGGCTATTTTCCAACCGTTCAATTTTGACCGTATTTGACCTAACACAGTTTTCTTTTGCCACGCTCACATACTAAATCGGAAAATTCTAAAAATTGAAACCTAGCAATAATTTGACCTTCTGGTTCCAACAAAAGTGGTTTCGTCGAAAACAGAGGTCATTTGAAATTTGACTATTTTCACTAGCTTTAATATTATTTAAAAATAAAATTTATAAATTTGGGCACATTTTCTAACCAATTTATTAAAAATAAAAAGTTTAAATTGGTTCGGATTTTCCAGGTTGTTACAGTCTCCCCCACTTAAAAACTTTTCGTCCTCGAAAAAGGGAGATAAAAGTAAAGTAGGAACAAAACGGAAAATGCAAGGTATTAAGAATGTACCTCAACAAAAAGCTATTCGGAAATATCCACTCTACACTTGGGATAGGCTTGCCTGAAGCTATCTTCGGTCTCCCTAGTGCAGTCTCTAGGATCCCTGCTCCATTGGACCTTGACGAGGTTGATCTTCTTATTCCTCAAAGCTCTGATTTCCTTGCCCACAATTTTTACTGGCTCTCTCTTTACGGCTAAGCTCGGAGTAATTTCCAAACCTCGTTGTGCTTCTTCCTCCATAACTAAATCTGGGATCATGAACATGCTTCTTGAGTTGGGACACATGAAATACATCGTGCACCCCTGGAAGCCAGTTGGGCAACTGTACTCGATAAGCTAGAGTCCCAATCCTTTCAAGAATAGGGAATGGACTTATGAACCTCGGTGCCAATTTTCCAGTCTTTCCAAAGAGAATTACGCCTCTTAATGGAGAAACCTTCAAGTACACAAGATCACCAACAGAGAATTCTAGATCTCTTCTTCGAGTGTCTGCATAACTCTTCTGTCGGCTTTGAGCAGCCAGCAAACGCTTCTTAATAAAATCAACTTTATCTGATGCTTCCCGAATCGTATCGGGGCCCAAGACTATTCTACTGCCTGGCTCCACCCAACATGCCAGAGATTTGCATGGCCTGCCATATAAAGCTTCGAATGGCGACATTTGCAGGCTTGCTTGATAGCTGTTATTATAGGAGAATTCCACTAAGTGCAGATGATCCTCCCATGAACCGCCAAAGTTAAGGATGCGTGCTCGCAACAAATCTTCTAAGATGCGGTTTACCCTCTCAGTCCGGCCGTCTGTCTGAGGGTGGTAAGCTGTACTCATATTCAACTTGGTTCCTAGCCCTTCTTGGAAAGCTTCCCAGAACTTGCTAGTAAATATTGGATCGCGGTCACTGACAATGCTGCTGGAACTCCACGAAGTCTGACAATCTCTCTTAAATAAAGATGTGCCAAACTTTGAGCCGTTCTACTGATTTGACAGGGATGAAATGAGCAGCTTTCGTCAAGCGATCTACAATCACCCATATGCTATCATTCCCTCTCCTAATCCGAGGCAAACCATCAATAAAGTCCATAAAAACTTCGTCCACTTCCAATTAGGAACTCCTAATGGCTGCAATAGACCTGCTAGCTTTTTGCTGATCACTCTTGACCAGCTGACAAGTGGGGCATTTGACAACATATATGGAGACGTCCCTC
>JASFAX010002630.1:0-45247 GCA_030737875.1 Allium sativum | reverse complement strand
GATTCTGGATCGAAGCTTAAAGCTATGTCCATAGCATAGAAGGTCTTCCCCTGTGTATTGTAGTAGATTATTGTAATTTATCTTCCGCTGTATTATGTATCCAATGTACTCTGATATTCTGTACTCTGATGTAACATTATTATAATGTTTCTAAAAGTCTATTTTTATTGTTCTAATGTGTTTTATGACCAAAGTTAAAGTATTCGAAGATTTCCAACTTTTGGTTCAGACCTGTGTGGTTTATGGTCGATCCAAAGGGGGGGTTTGGGTCTTTACAGTTGGTATCAGAGCTCTGATTAGCTCAAATCTTTGGGGTACAATTCATTAGAACTGAACAAAAGACTCATCAGAGATTGGATTAGTAATATCTAATAAGAATACTCATTAGAGATAGGATCAGTAGTATCCTAGAATGAGAAAACTCATTAGAGGTGGGGTTAGTAATGCCCTAGAATGAGATCAGATTAAAAAGGTCTATAATTAACGTATTTGTGACTATATATATAATCCAATATTAGAAAATATGATTTTGATATATAAAAGTTATATATATTTGAAAAGTTAACCAACTAATAAAATTATTGAAACCAATAATAAAAATGAAAATTGAATTGGTTAATTTAACAACTTTTAGCTTCGTTCCTTTTCGGGGACGAAAAGATTTAAGTGGGGGAGATTGTAACAACCCGGAAATTCTGAACCAACTTAAAATTTTCATTTTAGAAATTTTAATGGATTTTAAATAGTTAGAATAATTTCTTTTAAATAATAACGACTAAAAATTTATTTAAATCGAGATTAAAACGAATATATTTATTTTACTTATAAAAGGAGTTAGAAAAAGAGCGGTAGTTTGAAAATTTGAATTCAAACTTTGACTGACTGTACAGGATTCAAAATAAATAGGATTTTAGTGAAACTAAAAATATGTAAATTTATTTAAAAATATCTTTCCAACGAATCCGAAAAATCGAAATTTAATAGCGGCAATCAAATGTTATGCCCAGTTTAATTTTCAGAATAGTCGTTGTAGAATTTATATATATATATATATATATATTAATATTAAAAGTAGCCATTTTGCAAACGACCTCCGTTTTCGACGAAACCACCTTTGTTGGAACCGGAATGTCAAATTATTGCTATGTTCCAATTTTCAGAATTTTTAGAATTAATATGTGAGCGTGGCATAAGAAAATGTATTTTGTCAGTTTAAGTCAAATTGATCGACTTGAAAATGGTCATTTTTCAAACGGTCTCAGAATTCTATGAAATTAGTTTTGTTAGGACCGTATCGTCAAAACATAACTAGAAATAATTTTTCTGTAATTTTTAGAGTCAGCATGTGGCCCCGGTAAATTAAAATGTACGTTTAAAATTAAATATACAATGTTTTATATTTAAATTTAAAGAAAAACCTATCGAAACAATTGAATTGGGTTATGAAACCTGTTCCATTGTGTCCGGGATGGGGGTATTTGGCTAGGGGTGACATTCGTTGGGTTCGATTCAGAGTTAGTTTCAACGAACAAGTTATTTTCTTAAATTAAAATAAAATACGCTATGTATACTGTATAAATACGGTGTTGTTACAAAACCCTAGAAAACATTCCAATAGCTGCCACTTTCAAAAATCGATGCCTGACTTGCTCTAACCCTCTCCCTCATCTTTCTCCGCATCCAGTGAATAAAATCGTAACCCCGTAAAGGAAAAATCGAAGTACTCAATGGGATCTTGGGACTGAACGGCTATGATCGAATTTTGTGAACTGAGCAGCTCGAATTTGGCACTGGAATACCGTGACTTTGTGGCAAATTTTCAGGCAAAGGGGCCCACCGATTCAGTGGTGTCGTGGGCGGTGGAGTGTGGCTTCAAGGGCATCGACGTAGTGGCCATGGATCTGGGACCTAGCTTCTAGAACGGCGTGCGATTTCAGATGTTGCCATCAACAAATGGGTTCGGTATACAGTAATGAACGAGGGAGGAGGACGTTTTAACAAAGTAATTAGGGTGAATAATTAATTTATTCAGTTAATTATATATTTAAAAGTATAAATGTTTAAAATATCATAACTTGTTCAAATCTTAACGAAATTCAGCGAAACGAAAAATGTTGGAATCATGAAGTGGAGATCTACGCAATGGAACTAACCAGACCTGAAATGGGGCACTTTGAAAATTCAGACAAAAAGCAAGGTGAGATTTCTTTTTATAATTAAAGCTAGTTTATTTCTATCATATTTACAAACTCTTACATTCACGATGTGAATTCAGTTTGTGTTGTTCTTGATTGGATCTGGTTTGTTTGATGCTGTTAGATTGATCTGTAAATTTGATTGATTATTGTATTGAAAACAAAATTATCATTTATTTATGTTTTATTGAATTAGATTATGGTCGGATTAAAATACCATGATGTTATAAGAAATGTTTATTAGATAAAAACAATAACATCATTTTATTTAGAAATGTTTATGCAAATTTAAAAACAACATTTTAGTTAGAATGAAAAATGTCATTATATTGGAAATGTCATTAGAATGAAATTTGTCATTAGATTAAAGATGTTACATTAGAATGAAAAATATTATTTTTAGGATCATGTTATATTAGTATAAATTGCCATATAATTAGAATATGTCATATTAAGAAAAATGTCACTTGTGTTAAGAAATAAACACCGTAGAAAAAGATTTCATTTTTATTTGCATATTTAGATGCAAATAAACACCGTAGAAAAAGATTACCTTTTTGTTTGAATTTTAGAAGTAGAAATAAAACATGAAATAGAAGTTATACTTTTATTTTCATTCTTTGATGCAAATAAACCTTGAAATTAATAGTTATATTTTTATTTGCATTCTTTGATGCAAATAAACTTTGAATTTGAAAGTTATATTTTTATTTTCAAGCTTTGATGCAAATGAAACATTGAAATTGAAAGTTATATTTTTATTTGCATTCTTTGATGCAAATAAACATTTAAATGAAAGTTATATTTTTATTTGCATTCTTTGATGCAGATAAACATTGAAATAAAGTCTTGCAATAAAAAGATGCATTTTTTTTTTGCATTCTTTGATGCAAATAAAAGGTGGAAATAAAGGTTGCATTTTTGTTTGCAATTTTAGGTGCAAACAAAGCATTAAATAAAACAGCATTTTTGTTATAAAATATGCATTAGGAATAAAATAGCATTTTTGTTATAAAATATGGCATTGGAGAAAATAACATTTTTTTTATAAAATGGGTCATTAGATTAAAATAGCAATTTGTTGAGGAAGATTAAAATAACATTTTTGTTAAGAAAAGTTACATTAGATTTTGTATACAAAATGAAAATAAACATTTTATTTTCATATTATGTTAGATTTTTAAACAAAAGGTAAATAAACATTTTTTTGTAAATTGTTACTTAAAGTAAAGTAACATTCTTATTATTAAAATGATTCATTAGAATTAAAATGTCATTTTTGGTGATAAATGTTCCATTAGAATGAAATTGTCATATTATATTTGCGACAAAATAAAATATCCTTTTTTTTGCCATATTAGATTTGTGTCAAAATGAAAACAATATTTTTATTGGTTGTGTCAAACTAGAATTGTCAACGTAAGAAAATAGCATTTTATATAGGAATGTCAACTTTGGTTAAAAAGAATCATTTGTAGTTGTATGTTTTGTTTATTCAAAATATTACCATTTACATGTAGTAGAAGAAAAACCATTATATGTTTTGTTTATTCAAAAACATTATTATCAATATGTTAGTGAATTAGAAATGTCATCATATTAGAAATGCCATTATATTAGAAATATCACTTTATTTAAAAATGTCATGTAAATTAAAAATATTAATATATTAGAATCATGTCATTTATCATAGAATTAAAAATGTAATTTATGTCATTTTATTTTAAAAATGTCATATATTTAATGTCGTGTTACATTAAAAAGGCCATATATTTAGGTCATGTCCATGTTAAATAAACATGTCATTTATGTTAGTCAAATAAATAGGTCATAGACCATGCCATGTTACCTTAAATATATGGTTTGTTGAAAGTAAATTATAAATATTCATTTATAATGTAAACAGTGAATATTGGTTAAACTTATTAACCAATAATCTATTTAGATGAACTGTTGTTGTTTGGAAACCCCACAAGGGTGTTGGGATGACATACATTAGTCCCAATATTTAACAGTATGTCAATCGATGGATTGACATTTTGTGTTGAGCGTTATTATTTATTTATTTTAACGCTCACACAATTATGAATCTCACTCTGGTTGTGAATGGATTGTTTAATGATTACAAATCATTATTGTTATATGTATACATGCGATGTATGAAATCCATACAACTGAAATTGTATGGTAATTGATTGAGTCACATTTCGATTCAGAATATTTTTAAAATAAAGAATATTCAGAAATAAAGTATCTTTTAAAATAAAGAATATTTTAAAATAATAAATATTTTAAAATATGAAGCCGAGTTAAGTAGAAATGCCATTTTTAACCCGAACGGGTTCCTAGATCGATTTATTTCATTTTAAAATGAATATAAAAAGAAGTGATTTATAAATCTCATATTTTGTAAATATGAATATTTTAATATGATAAAATATAGAATATTCAGTTTTTCTTTAAGAATGAAAATTTAGTTAAAATCATTTTTAAATGAATTAATAAATCTTTTATAAAAATGATTTATAATAGAAATCGATGAAATATATAATATATATTATATATCTATTTAATGGCCTGAATAGAACGCGCCGCGCAGCGACCGTTCGCGAATTTCGACCATTAACTTCAAATTGATGTAACGGAAGATCCGACTGTCGGATTCTCCTAAAACCGGAACCGTTGGGTTCGTATCGAAAAGAGCTTTCCAATGAATATAATAGTTTTGAAATCTAATGGTTGGATTTGGAATTATGTCCAAATCAATTTCAGAAAAGGTCGTTGTAAGTGCAGTTCGATGACCGTTTATGGAAATCGACTGTAAGGCCTTATTAAAATTATTTAAAATATGGAAAAAATTATGTAAAATCTTAGTAAATGATTTGGAAAGGGTTTGGATGAAAAATTCCACATTTGAAAGGATAAAAATATGTTTTCATCGAATTGAACTACTTATTAATTAGAATAAATCTCTAAAATAAGATTTAATGAAGTTTTCCAATTAATTGAAATTTAGTTGGAATTAAATAAGATAAATTGGATTTTGGGTTTGTTGTGAGTGGTGTCTTAAATAACACTGTTCTTAAACCCCCATAAGAAACGAATAAATCTTTTAATTAAGATTTTAGAGTTTTTTAGTTATATTTAATAATTGGAATAAAAAGGAAATGTGAATTGGGTTTATTATGAACTGTGTTTTTAAACGACATTTGTTCTTTAACTCAATTAACAATGAAAATATAATTTGGAAGTTATAATTTTTTTAATTAAGATTTAAATGGAAAATTTACAAAAGTAAAGTTTTCCAATTTAATATATTAAACTGGAATTGAATGGAATTCGATTTAATAACAATCGAGATGAGCTTCTGTGAATGAAGACTGTTACTATATTTGGAATTTAAGAGGCTTTGCCGTTATTCCATTTATATTACTAGTCTGATACAGAAATTTATATCAATTATATATTGATCTGATTTCTATGAATATTCCATATTTTATTGGAAGATGATTTTGGGGTTTATCGTGAACAATGTTTTTAAATGACATTTGTTTTTTAACCCAGTTAAAGATTGGATTTATTTCTTAAAATCTGAATAATCATAAAGTAATGATTTTGGATATTAAAACCAAATTAGGGTTTTAATGAATCTTTAAAGGGGGATTAAAGAATAAATTTGAAAGGATTTATCTTCGATAAAATTAATGGGAACCTTTTTCCCTAATAATGTGAATATCTGATTAAAAGAATATTCTAAATTGGAATGTACTGTATGATGTGTTTTATAGCACTTGATCTTTATTACAAAATACGCGAGTTATTCGGAAAGACAGGGTTTAACCCATTCTGAATAATTACTACGACGATTAAAAGTCGAAGATAAAGACGGTGGTTGAAGACCGACGATCTTCACATCGAATGGATGAGGACTACTGATGCCTTTGATTAGAGTTGTTGCCTTGAGAAGGTTCCAGTGGTAGTTGTTCGGACGTATTGTTGATCGTTCGGATATGCAAGGTATAAAGTGCCTCC
Source organism: Allium sativum (assembly GCA_030737875.1). Classification (NCBI taxonomy): domain Eukaryota; kingdom Viridiplantae; phylum Streptophyta; class Magnoliopsida; order Asparagales; family Amaryllidaceae; genus Allium; species Allium sativum. The sequence continues at coordinate 39,020 of JASFAX010002630.1, read as the reverse complement.
GGTTTCGTTCAGACCCAGAACGGACTTGTAAATGGATTGTATGTCTGACGTTGTATTCCTTTATACTGTATTCGTTGATCTCAACTAAATATATATATATATGTTTGGAGTTTAACACCCTTCTCTAAGACGTACGAGCTTGGAGGTTATATATTGGCAGAAATCAATGGTATGGTATGGATTGACAATGTGGCATGCCAAGATGCAAATAATCAAGGCTTATTGTTGAAAAGCAGAGCCTTGTGGTTGATGATCAAAGCACAGCCTATCTAGGCACAACTTTGTGTATACCGTTACTTCGCGAGCCTCACACCTCGGTATGAACCAGAAACGGGAGTAAGGACTGCAGGGAGGACATACATTTCTTTCTAGCTAGAAGTGGTGTTAGCAACTTACCAGCCCTGACATTTTTACTTATGTGGATGATGGAATGAGGCGCCTCGGTAATTTGAGTCCCTAGTGGCTCTATTTACGCCCCAAAGTGCGGGGAATCGTATTGTTTAGGTATTACTAATCATCGACGGGTGACCGGCCCTGAAGATCCAGGTGCAGTTGCGGTTGTATCCTGAGACATGCTAAGCTAGATTGTCTCGAATTCGGTAAGGACTATCTTTTGCCTTGGTTCATGATGGAAATCCAACTTCCAATACGACCAATGCGGTTTTGATTGTATTACTAGTACGACGACATAGTGTATGGTAGCTATGCCGTCTATGATTGATATTATGATTGAAATGTTTTTTAAACATATACACACTAATAATAATATCAACTCCGTTTTATCGTATCAAGCATTTTTGACCATTATAAGGTAAAACTCTATCCTCCGGTTTGCATTGCATTGTGTGATGGGACTTGAGTCTTATAATGGTTTCATTTTTATAAAAAGCATTGCATTGTTTAACGATTTACTTTATTTATGCACTGACAGTCCAATGGAGTAAACCTGTTCCGCGTTAGCGACATGGTCCTGTGATTAGCCTTATTATTAAATAGGTTAAGAAAGATTTCTCATACCAGTCCCATGACTGACCTTTAGTTTGTTTCACTTGGAAACTCAGGTGCCCTCTCTCCCACACGGGCAGTTGAGTAGCTTTTTGCAGATGTTTATCTTTTGAGCAGGATTCAGGATCGAAGCTTAAAGATGTGTCCAGAGCATAGAAGGTCTTCCATTGTGTATTGTAGTAGATTATTGTAATTTATCTTCCACTGTATTATGTATTCAATGTACTCTGATATTCTGTACTCTGACGTAACATTATAATAATGTTTATAAAGTCTGTTGTTATTGTTCTGATGTGTTGTATGCCCAAAGTTAAAGTATTCGAAGATTTCCAACTTTTGGTTCATACCTGTGTGGTTTATGGTCGATCCAAAGGGCAGGGATTTTCGGGTCTTTACAACACCTTCAAATCATCTTAATATGCATAAGCATACCCACAATTTTATTTTTGAATTCAAAGTCGGTTTGTAGTGGTTTTGGATCAAGTTACAGTCTCGGTTCCTCAAAACAACACGTTATAAGTTAAAAGGGATATTTATTGATAGTTTATTCTTTAACTATTAAATCAAAACAGTACACTTGAGAACATCAACAGCATAAGGCCAATTAAATTTAACCAACTATTAAAATCATTTAATTTATTCTTAAAAATTGATTCCATGTACTTATCTCAACGGGATAAGTATATTCACAAATCTCTTGTTTTCCTTACTTTGAACACGATAGTAATACACTTATCTCTCTAAAATAAGTATATTAACAAAGCCATATCATTTCCCCCACTTTGGAAAATAACGTTATATAATTAACCGAATGGTACGAATAGAATGACAATTCATGTCTAGGCCAAACAATATCATATGGTACGTTATTTGTTATAAAACACTAAACAGTTTTATTTAACTTCTAAACTTTGCAATTTGAACTTTATAATATCTTTTATGGAAATAATAATTTAATTTCTAACATTTGCTTTCGTTTCAAACTTGTATCCCTTGAATAATAACAAGATTGTTCAAGTTAGGGTATATTTACCTCTCATATCTTGACTCGATAAAATTTTTGTCATCGAGATAAATAGAAGTTCGTTAACACAAAACCTGATATTTAGTAAATGTTACAATAAGTTCCATTTACTATTGAATTTAAATAGGGTTGTTTAAAAACCATCCTTGAATTTAAAAAATCTCTTTTCAATTACAATCACTTTTACTTAATTCGGTTATTAAGTAAGCACTTATTTAAAACCATCGCATTATCTTTAAATATATTTTATGAACCTTGTTTATAAAACTTGGATATATTGTAAAATCCCTTTATAAACCCCTTTTTAAAATTCAATTAAATTCTTTATACAACTTGATAAATTCCTTAAATGCACTCGAAGTAAAAAGACAATCACTTGGATTATTATTAATTAATATAATAATTAACTTCAACATTAACTAAAGTAAAAGTGTTTTACTTTGTTATTAACTAAAATAAAATAGTTACCCTTTTTAAAAATTATTATTAATAACTAACTTTATTAATAACTATCAACTTAATTATTTTCTTTATACCCAGTTAATTAAAAGATTAACTAACTTCTTTGAAATCTTATTAAGTTTAAACAACTATTTGTCAAAACTCTTTCTATTAGAATAATTGGAAACACATTAATATCCAATTCTAATTAAAACAATTGACTTAGTCAACTTGAAACATAGCTAACTGTTAACTGATTTCAATTAATCTTTCACTTTATATTAATTATTAACATAATTAATTTAAATAATATCACATTAATTGTTTCTTAAAAATCATTATCCAAAACTATTAACACGTAAGTTAATCTCTGATTTACTTGTTTATAAAACTAATTTAAAACACATGAATTTGCTACATAAATCATTTTATAGTTTTCTTTATGAAATCCAATTATAAATATTGATTTATTTTTAAAACCATCATCTTATATAACATATCAGTAAAATTTAAAACCTTACTTCATTTATAAAAATAAATTTTTATAACTTCAACATAGTAATTTCACCGCTAATCACTTAATATCTGCTATTTATTGATTAATATCACATCAATGTTGAATTCTATTTTGACAATCGTTGAGCAAATCGGCTTTTAATGCTACTTATGTCAAACAGTTCATATTTGAATAATATGAAAGCAAGTAACATCCAAAATAATGTGGAATCCTGTTGGATCCCTCTAACCTGTCCTCCTGCATCACAACTAATATATCAGTTTATATATGCATATGAAATAGAAATTTTAATCTCATTCATTTTAGATGAATCTTCCATTTAAATTCAGGTAGTGTCAAAGGTCATCTGTTCACAGATAGAAATATAAATATCAACAATCATCAGCAAAGCAATAAATCATCTAATCATCCAAGCACACAATTTGATATAAAAATCAATAATGAATATTATTGTATTGTATAACAATATTCAATAGTATTCCAGAAAGTCTGAGAGTCAACTCACCATCCATTCCATTTCAAGTATTTACGATGTTTTATATAATTTCAAACAGATGTTTGAAATTATGTAAAAATCGAAAATATTCATAACGCTACCCATCCACTCTGTTTGCGTACTGTTCTCGAATATTATCCCAATATAGCTTGTTTCATCGAAATCCAATCACGTATGAATAAGTTGTACTTGTTAGAAGCTTTTACACAAATTAAAATAGTTTAATAAACCACTAATTATTATCAATAAGCTAATTACGTCAATTAACGTTAATAAATCACGGTTAATTCTATTCCACATTTCGAATGAAACCAAACTACGATGACAACACTCATTTCACCACCGCTCCACCGAGGGTCCATTGGACCCACCGTCACTACCGCCGCCTGACACGTCAGCCTCCGGTGATCATCCAACACCAACCCCGTAAAGCCCAAGCCACCAAGGACGACGATATACCCAAAAATGGCAAACCCCTTTATTTTCCCTTCATCCCCTCGTTCACCCACTACCGGCCACTAGAGACTAAGTCTCTACCACCAACAGACCTGTTTGGCTCTTCTCTTCCTTTACCTGAAGTGGCTCGCCCTAGCTCTGCCTCAGATCATCAGAATCGGTAAAAACTTGATTCGAGTTCAACCCAAGAACCTGGCCAACACTGTTGATCGCATGCCACCATATTACATCTAAGGGTAGTACTCCCCACCCTTTACAACATTCATGTTGAGGCCTTCAACTAATTCCTCATGTATTTAAAGATTAATTTTTTAAAAAGTGGAGGAGAGTGGCGGCTGTTATTTTAGAGTTAGGGTTAGAAATGAAAAAATAACTCTCATTTATAGCCTCACATAAAAAACTATTCATCGAGGTCAAAATATTCCGAATTCGAAATGAGACTTCCTAACTATCATCTGTAGCTAATAACCCGCATTTCAAATACAATTGAAACGACCCGCAAATCCGTGCTATCTGAGTTGACTAAATACACCACACGTCCAACCCAAATAACACAGAAATACGAACCATTAATAGAAAGAAGATAGAGGATGAGAAATAGAAAGAAAGAAATATTAGAATAGAAGAAAAACGAAGATCACAAACTCACAGCGGAACGAATAAAATATATTATATAACATAAGTTTTGAAATACCAAAATCTTACATCATATATAGATATCATCATCAGAGTACAATACAGCATTTGGTACAGCGGAAGTAACTCTACATAACTCACGTTGAAGCCTCCTGCTTCAAGCTCCTCCAAGTGTATCTGTAAAAGCCTGAAACACTTGACTGCCCGAACAAATTTGGGCACCCAAGAGTTTAGGGAAAACAAAACAAAATAAACTCTGGGTCAGTCATGGGACTGGTGTGAGTAAACTCCAACCACTTGTTTAACTTTAAAAAATCCTTTCAGAAGAAAAGGTAATAGTAAGACCAGCCCACACATAAACACGGACGGTTTTTACCTTACTATAACCCAAAACACTTTGATATCAAATCCAATAATATTATAATAATGTCTACATCAAATAAATAACCAAATAGCAGAACGCTTGCATCTCACGCTCCACATATATAGTATAAAATCAAAAACCGCATGGCGCTTATTGGAGATTGGATTTCCAACATGACAAGGTATGGAACCACCTTCCGCTAGTGTATCTCTAGAGAGGAATACACTGGGTTCAACAAGAACATCTTGCAACCCGGCCCACACATGACCGACCACTCATTTCGCTTGAGTGTATCGAATGTATATTACCAACGGTTGGACTCAAACCACCGTTTCCCGAATGGGCAGAATCGATAGATTTAGAAACAAAAGGAATTTCTCTAGATAGGTGATTATACACCCTAATGGGTGCGACCCACATAGCCATGCTGCCTGCCCGATTTTTGTCCTTTCTCGGTTGTTGAGGCCTGAGGCTACGATTACTTACCATTCATTGATAACACAATCACTTTGAATGCCACATTGTTAGATCCGTTAATCACTAGTTGAGTTTGCATAAATATTCTGGATATTATGCTAAGGGATAAATCCGTTGCAACCATATATATTCATACAGACCAACCCATTTGATCATTGGAAATATTCTGTCAGACATTCGTCCATATACGTTCGTTCTGGGATTGAACGAAACCGAAGGCACTATTTCTATAAATAGAAAAGCCCTTGCACTTCACTCCGTCTTCAATATATTCAGCATACTTGGTTCGCAACGCTTATGCCGATACGGAGTGGTTCTTCGGATAATAATCCAACCGGTCTCTCCATATTGACAACGATGGTCAAAAACTTCGATAGTCTGTGATTTAACTATCGAATAAAAACAAGTGTTCATCCAACATATCAAACAAATCACTGGGCTCTTTAATTAATATTCATTAATTAAACCACTTCTCTATTTTCTCTATCAATATTTGTTAACCAAATATTTTCAATAATCATCTCGGCCTCTTATGCCATTTGGAAAACGTTTCCAAATATCAACTTCTTTTATTTTCTATATATTAGAAAAATCTCTATTTGCAATTGGAAACAATTCCAATCACTTATCTCTATCCCTTTTTTTGTTTACAACATTCGATTTTTATATTCACTTTACTATCGAATTCAATACGTCGATACCATGATTTCAAATTATCAAAATATCTTAAAAATATTCTAACTCCTTAAATTTCCGGAAAATTTCGCCATAACCTCCCCTGTATCGGGAGCATCGGGAAATTTCAAATAGCTTTCCCGGTCCTTCTAATCTCAAAAAGAAAAAGAAGAAGCCAAGCGGCTAGCCGATACGGCGCATAAAACTCATATATGAATTTAAACATGTACCTTTTTGTCGGGCACATAAATAAAAATCTTCATATACTCCATCCCATATCTGTTTAACACCTGTTCACCTGTTTCCAATTCAATTCAACTCAATCCATTCGTTTGAATTAAATTTTGAATCGTTTGAATTCAGTTTCGCTCAATTATTCTTTAATTAGCCTTTTTGCCTATTTCACTTCTTTGTTTGAACATAACATGTTCAAATAAAATGTTTAACTTGCTCACAACCAAATTGAACTTCAAATTTCAATTCCAGTTCTCTTTTCTATTTCGAATATAAATTTCCAAATCGAATTCACTTATTTAAACCCCAATATCCATTCGAAATCTCCTTAACTAATTTCTATTCAATTTAGTTAATTCTATTCAATAAATCAAAAATCTGGTTTCTGTTTCAAAAATCATATTCATTTACACAACTTGAATTCGCATATATTTTACAACTCAACTCTGAAATTCTCTAAATAGAAACTTCGGATTTTATTTACTTAAAATCCTTTTATAAAATGAAATAAACCGTTATGGTTTTTAAATAGTTCTGGCGCTGTTTTTCTGAAAATTTGATTTTGACATAACTCAAAATCTATATGACGAAATTCAGATTTTTCTCCTTCATTAGAAAACTATTATCAAATCGGTCCTGACGTTTCTTGTTTCAAAGAGATCCGACTTCAATCGAGTTCTATATATTCAATTGAAGTTCGAATCGCCAATTTACGAACTGCAGCGCTGCGGCGAGTTCGTTTTAATTATATTTATATATATAAACCTTTAAACTTCTTTAAAATGAATTCAACTCCATTTAACTTTATTTGAATTCCTTGATTCAAATTCCAATCTCACTTTTATTTGAATTCTATATTTCAAATCCCAATTCCTTTTCTATTTGATATTCAAATTCAATACTTGAATTTCTATTTCAATTCCATATTCAAATTCAATACTTGAATTCATTTGAATTCTTTTATCCAAACTCTATATTTAAATTCCATTTGAATTTCTATATTCCAATTTCTATATTTGAATTCTATTGAAATTCAAATATTCAAACTCCTTTTTAAATTCTATATTCAAAATTCCATAGTTTAAAACCCATTTGAATTTCATATTCAAATTCCATAGATCAAATCCTATTTGAATTCAATTTGAATCTCTTATATTCAAATTTCATTTTCCATTTCCATTTGAATTCTAATATTCAAATTCATTTCCAACCCCATTTGAATTCTAATATTCAAACTTATTTTTAACACCATTTGAATTTCTTCACTCAGATCCATTTGAATTTCCTTGAATTCAAATTCTATTTCAAAACCATTTGGATTTTCTATTTTGAAATCCTATTTGAAATTCTATTTCCGATTCTACTTTGAAAATCCTATTTCAAAGTTTATTTCAAATTCAAATTTTGAAATTCTACATTCTATTTGAATTTACTAATTTCAACTTCCCATTTCAAACTCCATTTGAATTTTCATATTCAAATCTCTATTTGAGTTTTCTTTATTTGAATTCAAATTCTATATTTCATGCTAATTTCGCATATTCAAATTCTATTTGAACTTCGATTTGAATTTCTAATATTCAACTTCTTTTCTTTTATAAGATTTCAAATATTTAAACTCCTTTTCTAATTCTACTATTCAAATCCCATTTGATTGCTATTATTCAAATTCTACTATTTAAATGCCCTTTTGAATTTCCTTTATTCAAACTCTATTTGAATTCCTATATTCAATTTAAATTTTGAAATTTCTTTATTCAAATTCTATATTCAAATGTTATACTCAAATTTCATTTGAATTATATATTTAAAAATTCCATTCCAAATCCCATTTGAAATTTCTTTTTGTATTTCAAATATTTCAACTCCTTTCTAATATTTAAATTCTATTTAAATTTCTACTTAAAAATTTTATTTCAAGGTCTATTTTGAAATTTCATTTAAAAATTCTATTTCAAAATTCCACTTTGAAATCCTATATTTTTAAATTCTACTTGAATTTCAAATTCTATTTGAGAAAAACAGAATTTCCCTTTTTAAACTTCAAATATCATTCTCATGATATTTTAATAAATTAACGATTGGCCCAGTGATATTTAAAACAATCAAATCACCCAAATTTCAATCATTTGGTTTTTAACACATCATATATGAATATATATGAAATCAAACAACAACAAACAAACAAATAATATATTTTTGAGGAATCCAGTTGGATTCCTCCAACCTGTTTCCCTGCATCCACAGACGTTAGCACATAAATAATACCCATTCTGCTTCGTGGCAGAATATCGCGGTATAGAAGGTCATCCACTAATCATAGCGTGGGGCGTATAGGGTAATCATCCGCTATGAAACTGCGGGCATCCGCTAATGAGACTGCGGGAATCCAACCAATCAATCAACCCAATATATATATATATATATATATATATATATATATAGCCTAAATAACTAATATATATATAGCAAGCAGAAAAATCCAAACGAGCAACAACCATTATTTTTAACGAAATAAAAATAGTTATAAATAAAAGGTGAGTGAGATTTACTCACCGGCGTTTTTATTTTCTGATCCATTTCAGTTTCAATTGACTTCAAAATTGCCAAAACCAATTCCATTTCGAAGATAACTTTGTCACGGTTGTAACTCAACAGTTCACGTTTGAATCTGATTCAGTATGAATAAATATAGTCGTTAAAAATTTGACTACAAATTAAACCATTTTAATTTAATTAAAAGTGATTAACTAACAAACTAATATTATATTTTTCCTAGTTTGTATATTTATACAGTAAACATCATTAACTAATCTTTCCTTAGTTTTTGTACTTAATGATTAGTTTTAAAACCTAATTACTTCATTAGCTAATTATATAGGTCAATACAAATTAATTTAACCATGATCAGATAAATTAGTTAATGATGTAAAAATTTCCTAAATTACCTGATTAATACCCTAATCCTTCTTCCACCTGGAACACGCACCCTCTTCTAACCACGACAGTCACCAAAATCAGCCTCCATTTTAGCATCGGCTACCTCCCTGCTAGCTTGCATCAAAGAAAAATCGAACTCAAGCCCATCACAGAAATCGCACAATCCCATTTCTGAAATCGAAATCACGAACCCCTCAACAAACCTGTCATCACCAACTACCGAACTCCCACCACCATCATCAGTACATCGCACTATTTCCAAAGTCAACGTCACAGATCCTGACTCTCCACCGGACAGTTCATCGTAGCATCGCCTCTCCAGAGCATTGATTTCCGTGCCTCGAAAAACCCTTCGAACTCCCAGTATATCGCGAGCGCTTCCCCTTCCATGCGCATCACTCAACCGCAACCCATACGAACCCCCTTAGCACCCAAAACTCCTACGACAGGAAAGAAATTGGCTCCCTAGGTCATCGCGACCCTCACTGAATCATCTGGACATTCGAACTCCGTTCCTTCTCCAAACTCGAGTGCGAGCCACCTAGTCGCACTGATTTGCGAACGCCCGATCGAGACAGGCTTCCACCTTCGCTTTCGATTTCAAGGGTGACTGAAAAATGAGATAGAGGAAGAAGGGATGAAATGCTTTTAGTTGGCTTGTGAGAATGGAAATAACGAAGGGGATATTGCTCATTTTATAGATGCGACGGTGGGAGACAAGGAGTACAAGGCCATTAAATCTTTGCCTCCCTTGATATCGTAAGTGGAAGACAGTATTGTTGGCTCGAGGAGAGTATAGGATGCACGATTTTTATTTAGGTCTGCGTTTGGTACAAAATTTAGGTCGGCCCTGGTATAGTCTTAGGGTGGCTCGAACTGATGCGAATTAATTTTTGATTTGATTTTGATTTTTAAATAAATAAAATATCTTGCGGTCCTTTAATTTAAAACCACGAACCACTATTTTAGCAAAACAACTGATATTTCCAACATTATTCACTATTCTCAATTTAACAGATCTGATTCTGAAATTAAATTGACCGAAAAAAATAGCTATATTGAATAATATAATTTAAATTCAAAAAAATAAATTCCTCAAAAATAAATAAATATTATTATTCTAATTCACACAGAATTTTGTGTTAGATCATCTATATTGTTTCTAATCCAGTTATAACTTTGAATCCAATTATTTATCGTTTTTTTTTTCTTTCCAAAAATTCGACAGACTCGAATTAAATCATATTCGATTATAAATCAAGAAATTCCATATAATTGTCCATAAATATTATCACTCAACATTTAAAACAATATTTAAAGGTTTAAAATAAATTGATAAAAGTCCGGGTCGTTACAACAATGGAGCTTGTTTCGGAAGCTAATTCGATCGCTTTTAACTATTATTCTCAAAATCAAATTATAAATTAATAAAATTTCAAATCGATTATCGGTACGCGTTTATTGCACATGTTCTCATAACAGAACCAAATAATATGAAAATTGAAGTCTTACAATAGTTTAACATTCCAGACCTGATGAAACCGGTTTTGTCAAATTCCGAGATTGTTCAAAAATGACTATTTTCATGTTTAAAATCAAAGCGATAAAATATAAAAATTGATTTTAATCATCAAATCCATATAATAAATTATTATTATCATATATATTCAAATAGAATTTTATTTAGGTTTAAACTAAAAAAATTTGGATTTTAAACTCAATAATTTAAATTTCAAGTTAAATCGACATCTAAATTCTCATTTAAATAAATTCCAAGTCGTTAAATCTTAAAATTAATCATTTTAAATATTTAAATTAATTAAATATTCATCATTAAAAATCCAGGTTATTACAACATGCCTATAGGATATCTCATAAATGTAGGAGGCAAAGAATTTCAACTTTTGCCATCATAAAAGATTGAGATACCTCTTAGGGAAGAGAAATCTCGATGATACGACATCTCCAACGACTATAACCTCTTTGCTAATAAATAGTGCCTCTAACTCACCAAACAAAACTCTATCGCCATCGCTCCAAGTCGGGAGTCGAGTACTCTTTCTTGCATGGTTTTGGTTATCGACTAAAACACGAAAACCCTCCATTCGGAAACAAACCGCTCAAACCACCCATGCAACCAAATGAGTGCTATTAGCTTTTTGTTCTTGCTTAGAAAAAGAAATCGATATGCTCATGGTTCAAACTCAACTTCCAAGCCATCAAAACTCTCATAGGACATATATCAACATCCTGCTAGAGATGACATGTCCAAAGAACATCATATTGCTCACTGAAAAGTGAAATTTCAACAAACTGACTAATATATGATGTTTTCCCAATAATCACAACACCATTGACTCTTGACTTGTGCTTTCTTTCCATATATTAGGAAAATGAAAATAAAATCGAATAACATAAGTGCAATTCTTCCAAGTGATATCTAGGAACACGATCTGAGAAATAGACAAAATATGCTGACTTGCTGGTTAATTGAAATGGCACAACAAACCAATCTAAATCAAAATAAGTTGTAAAATACTATACTCGGTATACACTAACCAGCCACCCACAATTGGTAAAATCCGCTTGGGATTCCCAATCGAAAGAACATCCATAACCAGATCGATACGGAACTCGACTGAAATATGGTGGTAATTTGGTCACCTCATTGAATGTGTCTAGATATTCTCAAGCTACAACTCCAGTGATGACTTGCTACTGGAGAACTGTCTGAACCCACTATTGTATAATTACAAGCGACTCACTATTAAAGATCTAAGTCTCACCGTACTATAGCCAAATCAAATACGACTCACTACTGAAGAGCATGTCATTGCCCACTATCACCCCATACAACCTCTCACTACCACCGATATTCCTTATTTTCCTAGTATATGCACTACTGGACCTAAATATTAAGTCCAGTTAAGCTCAACAATCAACCACAAGGAACCAATTTAGAAAACATGCAACCATGACTCAATGAATTTTATGTTTGACAAACCCTGTATATTGCCTAGTATAGACTAGCTATGCCATAACACACCCCCACCTCGAGGCCTAACATTAATCGCTATGGACGCTGCAATCACCTATAGTATTAATCTCTGGCGACCAGACATGGGATGTTACAAACATATATAATCTAACTGAACCCTCAACGTGGTAAGTCACAATCAAGAGAGACCAATCAATTCACGAGTCCTAATCCCGTTCCATTGAATCTCAAGATAAATTGGAACGATGAAACCTTAAAGTCAAACTAAAACACATATGAAAAAGCCACTGATGGAAACATATATCGATGAAGATGTTGTTATTCCCCGCTTCATCGATGGAGCATTCGATGGAATGGGAATGACAATCAACACATACCTCTCCACGATTCGTCCTTACTAGGAAGGACAAACTTCTAACCTGGGTGCAAGCTTATACATCGCGAGCTTACATGATCGAATCCTCTAACTAACATTCCCTCAAAATGAAATAATCACCCTACAATTCTATCTCACATCCCAACCGTAAACTCCAATATTTGGAGTGGTAAAGGAAGAATAAACTTTACTTTAATTTCACATCGAATTCAGTCATACTCTCCGTCGCAGACATGTCTCCTAAATCAGAGAACTCTCGTCGACTTCCAAGAAGACGTTGTGAAACCTCTTCAAAGTCAACCATGAACTGGTCTCAAGCGAATCGATTTTGAAAACTCGAAAAGATTAATACTCTGGACCAATACAAGTTCAACACTGGAGTTTCTTAGAAGTAAACTCCTAAACCATTCCACATACTACTCCAAGTCATCGAAGAAACCCGGCGAGAACCTGAACAACCCTCGCACCACCATAATCGATTCCATTCCAAGGAACGATATGCCATTTTGATACATAAGCGTCCACACAATGCGGCATGGTCGACTCAATGCACTAGAGTGCTACAACTGATTGGACATATAAAGGGATTTTTTGATAATGGGTTGTACCATTACTAGAAATAAAAACAATAAATTGAGGCTAGTAGTTCTCGATTCTGCCCGACTCTCCACCCTAGAGACAGAGTAATTAGAAGTACTCTTGTTCCATGTCCAAGATAAGTGGTTAGAACGATCAAATGCTAATAAAGAAAACTATTCCAATGGCACTCATATGCAAAATAACTTTACTATATATTAATAATATATAGATTTTAAAACAAAAATATATAAAAGTACATACATCATCGTATATATTTACTCTCGAATTCAGTACTACTTTGGTTAAAGAAGACAACCTAAGCTATGATACCAAATGTGACGACCCATCAAACACCACCGTTGCTAATAACTAAAAATTTGTGTTGTTTAAGCATCCAGTCAATGTAAAATGATCATCAAGAGAAAGAAATAAGAGAAAAGAAAAAGAAAGAGAAAGAAGAGAAGAAAATAGAAGAGAAGAGAAGGAGAGAACATAGCATAATCACAAACACAGAACTTGTCATACATCTCACAGCACAACAGATAGCATATAATAGTAACAATCATGGATATAAAACAACATATACAATAATAACTATATAGACCATATAATCAAAGTATACAGGCCCATACAGTTATACAAAATAGGAATAGAGTTTATATAGCATATACATAAACCCAAACTGATAAACTAACTCAAACCAAGATACATAACACTGTCAAGGTTACACAGTGCAGCACAACGGAATAAACAGATATAACACAATTATAAATATGTAAAGTGTCGCCTCCTACGAATCCGTCTATGCAATTTCGAATAGTACATGTGCCTATCACCTAGTCTGCTCATCAGCATCATTGATGAGCACCCAAGGTAATAAGAGAGAAGTAAAACCTTGGGTTAGGCAAAGTCTGGTTTTAGCGATAAACAAATCTCAAAGTACTATAAAATTCGTAATAGTATATACGACACGGAGGGTACGGAGAGTCATACGTGTCTTGCGCCTACATCCACAGTGTTAACACATAACAACCGGTACAAGCTATATTGTGATAAACGTCATATAAAAAGAATGTGATAGACATCTAAGTACTAATGATGATGAATAAAGAAACATCCATAGCATCCATCATCCATCCACACATTCACTCACTTAGAGCGTTGGATATACGATAACGCTCAATTTCCATAATACTCAAATCCATGCCACTCGGTCGGCTAGGTCCTAGGTTATACCCATCTGTAAGCCCCAAGGTAAGGACCCATTTGGTCTAGGTGAATGTCATAAGTCTCCCGTCATTGGAAACCAGAAGAATGCATCTGGTCCAAATGGACATCATACCCGCTACCCACTCTTTACGAGTAGCCGATAAAACTATGCATTATCGATAATGCCTTTGCATACGTTTTCCACCGCAGAATCCATCACTAGACTATTTATTAGACTCTCATCTGAAGCTGTCAAAATATGGGAACTATCCCTAATGCTCATCGTATGTCGTAAGGTATCATCCTGCATCCCCCATCTCTCTCTCTCTCCCACAGTCACCTCAATACGATGTCGTCATTTTTGCATCTCGGAGAAAACTATCCATTGCAGTAACCTTGTTCCCCATCCAAGAATCACACTCATCGAATAACGAATCACTTCACAGAAGCACTACATACACATCTTTAGTCAAAGCCAATGATCGAAGAGCCATCATATCGAAACCACCGTCGAATGAACCATCATATCCTACTCCTCGAAATCGCATTGTCATTGATGTCAAATTGACCAAAATGGCCAACAACAATAGTAATCGATAAATAATGTGCACGTAAATGTGCTCATTTTTGCTACCATATTTAATCTTGTTTTAGTTAAATAAATGAACATAAAGGGTATTTTTACGTGTTTTAACCAAAAATCAAAAATTCTCAAATTATCATGCATTATCCTGATATTGGGGTAAAAGGGTCATGTGTGCATGTTATAATTTGTGATAACATTTAGTTGTTCCTTGTAGTTGTCTCTTGTAGGAATTTAGGAGCAATAATGAAGTATACATGTGAAGATATGAAGAATGGCCTGCACATACACAAGAAGAGGGAAAGAAATAATCATCATATGGAAAGTGGAGGATCCCACCTACTCAACTAACCCACTTACTCTTAAGGCTTCATATTAGAGGATAATGCACTAATTGGATGAGACAAAAAAGACTTCATGCGTTTTACATGATTGGATAGTGGCTAAAGACAAAATTACAAGCTTCATGAAGAGAAAATTTTGGGTAAATCCCAAGAAGAGTGATTATGGTTTTATGGTTTTAGATCATGTATATATACCCCCATATTTCATGTAATTTTCGTCTTCTTTCTATCTTATGAAAGTGTAAGTTGATCAAGTGAATAAAAATGGCTTCCAAGCCTCTTTCTTTTATGTCGTTCTTATGCTTACTTTAATGTTCATTTCTATGTTTTTCTTTTGTTGTTTATAGATTAGATTTACATATTGCAATTAGTATAGTTTAAATTTCACGCAAGTAAAATAGTTTAGTTTATTCTTGTTATTTAGTTCTTTCATTCTTTTTGTTTTTGTTTTATGTTGCAATCTACTTTTGTTGATATGACCACAAACATGATAGGTTAATCCCTTTGATTTAGGGGCAATGAAGCTCTCTTGATTATGTAGATGCAAAGTATTTTGATTTTTATGCTCTCTTTCTATGCTTAATGGAATGGTCGAAGTAGTAATTACATTGTTGTTTAAGTTTTGGTTTTGATAGTCTATGTTGTTGACAACAAAATAGGTTATGCCTCGTCAACATAAGCTCAAGATTGTCTCTTCATCTACATATTAATATGGTAATTAAAGTGTGACTAAAATTCATATTTGATACTCTATGTTACTAACTTAATCCTAAATAGAGTACACTTAAAGTAAATTTTAATTTCAACTTTTGTTGTTGTTTCATGAAAAGTATAAATGTGGATTAGATGGTGTATTAAAGTTTGACAGTTTAAGTGTGTTAACTAATAACACAGTTAGGTCGTGCTTATGAAAAATACACTAACTAATTACACAAAAGATCAAAAGAAAGATCATGGAATCATTATATTTTGATTTATGTGGTCATGAGGGTGAAGTTGCTTCTAAATTGCTCTCATTTCATTGGTTAATTTTCAACTTGTTCTTTCTTGTTATTTTTGTAATTTTAGTTAATTTAAATCTCAACTGGTATAATTCAATTGAGTGGAACTTTGAATTATTTCTTTCTCCGCTAATCGACCTGTATTCGCCACGTACTATAAGTGTACGTCGTACACTTGTGGTTTTATTTCTGAATTCATTCGATGGGTTTCTAAACTGATAGAATTTCCATCGTCAAACAAGTTTTTGTAGTTGCTAAGGAAAAAAAAAATTAAGTTTGCTTTTATTTTTCAAATTAATTTTCTAGTTCTTTATTCTTCTAAACAAAATAAGGTGATCTTGTTAATCGATTTTGTGTTTGTTCACTTGTTTTTGTATTTTTGTGTTAATCTTGGGTTGTTTCATATTTTTTTTTTTGTGTATCATTGTGTTTTCTATGACTTAGCTTTCTTCTTTGTCTAAAAAAAAGTTGTATGTTTCATTTTGTTCAATTTAGTTTGTTTTGTTTCATTTTGTTTTGTTTCATTTTCTTCTTTAGTTTGCATTCTTATTTTCTTCTAAAAAAAAAATTCATTGCATTTGTTTGCATGTTGTAGTTTATTTTGATTTCTGATAGTTGCTTTCATTTATTTCTATCTCTTTACATGTTGTGTATTATATTTGTTGCTCTCTGTGTGTAGGTTAAACATTTCATTTCTGTCACATTTTTTTCTGCCATGGCACTTTTCAAAGAAAAAAACACATTTCATTGGTAAGGACATTTCATTTCATTTTAGATTTCTTTACATTTCATTTCAGTATATTTTTGCTATCTCATTTTACATTACATAATCAACATGCTTCTCTATGTCATCATATACCAATTGCCTTCCATCTTCTGCCAAGTCCCCAATCCAGCAAAGCCCATCGACGCATACTCCAACCAGTCGCCCACATAGGAACAACTCCCGACACCATCCACTGTCTGCAATTCACACAGTCCATTACCCTCTTTTTCCTACAAAACCAACCATCCTTCTACAAACAAGCCACACTACATCAACATTAACTGAATCCTTCATCAATCACTATAAACCAAGTTCAACAAGTCCACTTCACAAACCATCAATTAATTTCAACAAGTCCACTTGACAAACAATTACACGGTCTCAAACTACCCACCCACTATCATACACTCCACATACCGAAGACACAGACCAAACCGCAAACCCCCTCACAAACTCCACTACATCCTCCACCTTCACTTTTACTGCTACTTCATATCAAACAAACCTATTTCCTAATCATCTGAACTTCTCCATCACAGATCCACTCCTACCACAACCCCAAGTCCACATCATCTCCTACCCCACTGCCAAGTTCCAAACTATCAACATACAATTACACCATTCTCCATCTACCATAATTGCATCCATACCGCTTCAACATACCACAACCAAAACTTCATCACTTGTACAAACCCACATGACCAAACCAAGCAGCTTAATTCTGCAAAACAGCCTCTATAACCAACTCCTTCAATACGACAATTCAATAACCAATAGCTTAATGCCTTGTCGAGCATCACAATTCGCACACATCAGCCACAACTACACGCTGCCATTTCATCAACCTACACTGCTCCACCTTTTACAACAACCTTTCTAAAACCACAAACCTTACATCTTATCACTGATCTCCAAGCCTACAACACATCCCTGAATCACCTTCCAGCAACCAATCAACTCCACCTTTCCATAACTACATCTCGCCCCCATCCACTGCCTTCAGCAATTCACATCTCAATCTCATCCATCTCTCCTTCAACTCCTCATACACGCACCCCACATTAATTACGTTCTTAACTGGCTTCACCAATCAATACCCTAAATTATCCAAATAATAAAATAATCTCCCTCGAAAAACACAAGAACCGGCTACTCCTATATCAAATCCAAACTCCAATTCACGAACTTCAAACCCGAATTTCAAACGACCAAATGCCCAACCCCCTTTGAAAATTTTCAAATTGCGATTGAATTTTATCTTTAAAGTAAATTCATGATTTTTTTATTTAAAGGGAATTGATTTTTGTGGATTTTCCAATTCGCATGTTTTTGTTTGGGCAAGCGAGTTTGTGGGCTTTAGTAACTTAATTGTGTTTGTTGGGTTTTGTTTTGCAAGTTCTTTCTTTTCATTTTCCTTTTGTTTTTTGGTTAATCTTCCTTAAAAAAAAGAAGTTTGCCCAATACTCTGAGGCTTTTGTATTCTCTACATCATTATGGAAAAAGGGGTTGCTTTCTTGTTTTAATTTACCTTTGTCTTAGTTTTCTCTTGGAATAATTACCCTTTGTTTTAAATTGAAAAAAAAAATCCAAAAAAAAAAAATTACTTTTCATTTTCTTTTTTCACTCTTGTATAAAAATAATTTCAAGTTGCAGAAATTCAGGAGAACTCCTTGCTTAAAAATTCACGCTGCTTTGATTGCTTACTTAAAATAAATTACCGCTAAATAAATTGCCAACAAAATACTGCACGCGCTCAGATGTCGTGTCCTAACTCTGTTTTATTGACTTGCATTGTTATTTGCTTGCATTTGCATCAAAAAAATTACAGTTTTAAAAAATAAAATAAAAATCATTCGTAGTTGCATCGTTAATTCACATTAATTTCTGTTATGCATTAATCTCATTTTATTTTTAATTTGTAAGAACATTATTCTATTTTGACAAATTGATTATTTCCAATGAATTACTTCTCGGTGACGAGACTACAACAAAGAAATAACTGTTTATAAATATTATTATGATTCGTAAATATTATAATGGTTACTCCAATGAAGGTATTTAAACCTTTGGCGGCATTGCTATGGTGATTCCTTGTGCACCGATAATTCCGTCTATTGACTAGCTGAGAAATCATTTGTTGAAATTAATCTAACCGTCATTAAATAGTTTTAGAAAAATCGTAAATAAGTAATTTGCATCCATATAATTGCATAAGGTTCATGCATATATATAAAAAATCTAAAAAAAACAATCTCTCATTGTCAATTTTGCATCATTTTTTTTTCTCTTTCAAAAAATCTAAAGAAAAATGTGACACCCCATGTCCATTAATGTCACTCGCAAAGGGAATGCATTAAGTTTCGTGAAGCGTTATAGGTGAACAGACACAGAATTTTACAAGACAGACATAAATAAGATAGCAGTTGAAATAAAATGCATTAATTTCATGAAGCGTTATAGGTAAATAGACATAGAATTTTACAAGATAGACATAAATAAGATAGCAGTGGAAATTTATTTTTATTTCAATCACAAATCATACAGCGTGGTTCAAAATATCATGAGTCTCAAAAACCATTACAACAACATAAATTCAGTATTGAACATTAGAGTACATAAATACTTAAAAGAAAACATAATTCCCCAATAAAAGAGCTAAGCCATAGTAGAGATAAGAACTTGAGCCATACTTCCAAAGCAGCTCTAGCAAGATGATATCTGAGTCCTGACTAAGCCTGAGTGTTTCCTCCCTTAGAACCTGGGGGAAAGTGGAAGACAGAAGGAGAAACAAGAGGGTCAGACATAAAGTCTGGTGAGTCTAGTGACTTTTAGCAAGTAAATAAATAAAAGTAGGATGACAGGCGTACAAAGTGGATATGAGAGATCCCTACATAAATGGCAGGTGTGACAAGGTAGACAGGATAAGGTGTATATGCTTCTAATGATTACTCTGCACTATTACTAGTATAACCATAATGAGATGATTCCTTCCACTATAAGGTGGTAGACTTAGGGCATATGTCCAAATGTACCCTAACCACTACCCTAGTCGATCAGCTCTCTATTCCGTAGACACTATGTGTAGGATGTATCATGTCCAAAAGTGGCAACCCCTCACTGATATGCATAGCCCTATATTTACTAGTGTCACGGTCGTCTTATCCCCCTCTGCCTCGCTCATGCACACACATGGCCCAGTCGGTTTGCGCCACCCACACCGTCCTCCATGTTTGGATCTCTAACAATCAGTTAGTAAGCGTGTCCCCTCTCCGCCTAATACGAAGTACTTTATTTGATACCTACTCCGGGTTACTGACTGAAATGGGTACACACAATATGATACACGCTCTCCCCTTTGTCTTGTATCCCCCACTAGGTTTTCACTGACTATGTATACCACTAGGTATCTTTAATTACATAGCCCTGTACCAGTTATGCTTACCTTAAAAGGTGTCTTTAATCACATAACTTTATTATTTCCTCCGGTTATGTATACGACTAGGTGTCTTTAATTACATAACCTTATCGGGTTAAGTTGTGGGCCTATATGTAAATATTACCCACCCCCTCTAAAATTGCTTAACCCATCCACTATCCAACAAATTTTACTTAACCCTAACTTTAGTTCATAATCATACAATCCTTATGGATTAGATTTTGTTAGGTAGTCCAATTGATTACCATGTCCATTTATGGTTTATAGTGGGCTAAACCTCCCACATTAGGCCTACAACTTGTGGATGCTGGATATGTCGGTCGGCCCCGGGCAGTCTTATTCAATAGTTGGGCCTGACCTCGTGTTTTAGCCCGATTCGTATTTGCACGCTTAGACCTCTCACATTAAGTTCAACATTAGTGGCTGCTGGATATGTCGGTCGGGTCTGGGCAGACTTCCACCACTAATGCAACCTAACCTCGTGTCATAAGTGCAATTACAATTCCTAATTTTAATTACTAGACATTCCATTTTATTCAATTCTTACCTATATCTTTATAGGTGATTATGTCCCCTTTTCTCAATTGTATCCATAACTGATTTTATGCCAAATTTATTCATATTCATAACTCCAATTAATAACCAAATTAACATTCAAATTATGTCCATATTAACCGTTTTTCCCCCGTTCCCTAACTAGTGCACTCATAAAATTAGCTGCATGCCTAGACTAGATAATAGTCTATTACAAATGACAAAAGGGAAAAATAATGGGATTATGACAAAAGTGAATGTTCTTACATAACTTGGCATAAACATAAACTATCATAGTGATAAGGTGGACATAAAGGCATAAAACTGATGAATTTGTGGCAGCCAATTGATTCTTAACATAACTATGATGTCACAATGAGCGTAATTAGATCTAAATTAACAAATTAGATGTCCAGCTGGTTTAGATCTAATATGATAGGCACAAGGTGATAAACTAAATCTGATTAACAACTCAAATGCCCACATAATTTAGATCCAACGGTTTAAAAGTGGATCTCCATAAATAAGGTTTAAGGTTTACATCATAACATGTCATAGAAGTTACCATGGATCTACCAAGATAGAGATTTAGATCAATAATTAATTAATAGATCTAGCACAAATCATAGAATGCCACAAAGGTTACAAGAGATCCAACAAGATAGAGATTTAGATCCAAATCCTAACCAATTCAGATTGTCATATGTTCTTGATTTACAATGCATCTGATTTAACTTAGGCATACGAACAAATCCAAGTCATAGTCGTGTCATATTTACTTTTAAATATTTAAATCTAAAAGTAACTAGAAACTCACAGTGTTAGGATTAGAAAATAGAGAAAGAATGGATCTTGAATCTCTAGGTTTGATTTGCAAAACTGATAGTTGAAGAAGATAACAGGTTCAGTTCAGACACCGGCAGAGTTTGGCCACCATGAATTCCCAATGAAGAAAATATGAGGAATGGCCACGTATATATAGCTGCAAAACCCTCTAAAACCGACTGCCACCTCAGCCCTAGGGATGTCGATGCCCCTGTGGGTTGGTCGACCCATAGTTCGACACCCCTTAAGGGGGGTCGACCTCAGTGTCGACACCACTCTAGGGGGTCGACACCCTAGAGCGGGAAATCTGCCGCCACTTTTCATTTTTCGAATTTGAATTGTTCTGGATAAAATTCTGACTCATGTGTGTATATATATATATATTCTTTTTTCGCATATACAAACTTAAAAACTCTCATAACTTCTTCATACGATGTCCATTTTACGCAAACCAGATGTCTATCTTGACCAAAATTTCGATACGGACATAATGGTGCAGTCCTTTTTCCTTAATTCTGAATATTAAATTAATTATTATTTAATTTATCCTCTTTTTTGTTAATAAAATTATGAGGTGTTACAAAAAAGTTTCATGGGTAAACAATCCATTTTCATTTCTATCTAAGTATTTTGTTTTGAAAAAACAATTAAAAATCAAAAAAAAAAAAATCAAAAATCCAAAAAAAGGTTTCCTATATTGTGAATATTTCCTTTTTTTAAAACCCAAAAAAAACCAGCAAAATCGTTTCCTTAAAACTATCTGAATTTCCTTATTTCCATGGATTTTATGATAGTTGTGAAAATCAATATAATTTTACACTAAATTCATATGGATATTTTGATAACACTACTGCACAAACAATATGGATTTTACACCACAAAATTTTCAAAATGACAATCAACCCTCAAATCTTGAACAAGTATTGAATCTTTACTTGAAATTACCACACAACAAAATTAAAGAATAAATGGATGGTGTAATTCATACTTGTGCAACAATTCGAGCGAAAGTTTTCAAAATAATCAATATTCAAATACACTTCCAAATTCAAATGATTTTGATTATAACCCTTGCCAATTCGATTTTGAACTCCAAAATGAATTTCGAATTAAAAACGGAAAAGTGAATAAATTTTCAAAAAAATTTGGCAATCGAAAAAATTTCAGTTGTGGTACAACTGAAAAAAAGTTATCAACAATTTCAAATTGAAAATTCTCAAATAAATAATTATAAATTTTATTTTGTTGAACAAATGAATGAAATTTACGATAATCACACGAATTCATTATTTGAACCATTCTTGAAACAACATGTGCAACAAAATAAAATTTCAAAGTCTGGCGAGTCAAACAATAATCCATCTTTTACCACAATCGATGATTTTCAAATAACAACTTTTGAAATGGAAAATGGCGATCTTAACGAAGTTATTAAAAACACGGTAATTGAGTTGGATTTCAATTGTTTTGAGAGGGTGGAACTATATCACAAATTTGATCTTCCTTTTTTTGAAAATAATGAATTAGCTTTGAATAAAACAGTACAATGAAATGAAAGAACAAATGTAGCCGTCACCCCTACATTTTACAGCTGACCTGATCTAAACCCCACGTTGTACCTGATGACAAGAGACGTTGTTTCTATCCTAAATATTTTTCTTCTATATATACCGACTCCCTTCATTTGTTTCAGTAGCTAAGTCTTCCTCCTCTTTTTCTTTAAACAAACCACGAGGCCGGTTAAAAATGTGTAATTAAAACAAATGCTCCATTAAACGAAAGGAAAAAAAATCAAGCAAACGCCACAGTGAAGCCTGACGGGGTTAGAGGTGAAGTACTGCGGCTGGTGTCGATGGAAGGAGTGATGGTGTATTATGCAGTTTCGAATGGCAATATTGGGAAGCCGCGTTCAAGAGGACGGAAGGAGGTGGTTCAGTCGGAAAGCCAGGTAGTGAAGAACTAATATGAAGCGGCAGAATTTTCGTGAGTGTTGAGTGTTTCCTAAAGAGTAGAAGGCCATATGGGTTTTGTTAGAACAGCAGTGGAAGAAGCATGCATGGAACTGGCATGTTCGGAACATATTAAGTGGAAGGATACAGTACTAAGGGAAGAAATTGGAGGAGACGCACTGTAGAAAATGTGGGGAAGAAAAGCAGGACATAAGGAAGAGAGTGAATAGTGCGGTTTGGGGGTGTGGGCTGGTACACGGGCCTTGGGCCGTTCAAGAAGAAAAGAATATATACTATATATTTATATAAACAAGGGGGGTAACGAAATGCTTCAGTAGAAGCCAGAAAATGCTTCACGAGAATTGGCTCCAGGAAGAATGTGGCCGGAGAATCACTGCTGTAGCATGCGGTATGCGTGTTGTTTTGGTAAGGCCAAATTAAATGTTTACTAAGTCTAGTTTAATATTAATCTATACTGCCTACTGACATGTTAAACCATACCTAAGTTTTATTTATTTTTCTTAATCAAGTGACTAACAGTTAGGTTAGTACATTTAATAACTGGCCAAATTATTCTCATGCCGAATGAAATGTATATACCGGTTTAACAACAAAATTTAACGGCTTGATTATTATAAATATAATCGACATTTAATTAAGATTTAACTTAAATATTTATTCATTTGAATTAAAACCATAACTGATAATGTGTATGACGCTCGCATATATTAACAGAATTGGACCAAATAGTAGATGATGGCTAGACAAGCGTTTCATTCTGGATTTGAACGCATTTTGGTGCAGTTGGAATTTCCAGTTATACTAAACGCGTGTTTAATTTAATTGAAAACAGTCGATACCTCGACGAACAGAAATCCAAGGTGAGTTCAACTCACTCAGTTTATCCCGTTTATATTTTGTATAAACTGGTTTTTTTTCTTTGTGCAATGATTGCTACTGGTTAATGAATGAATGGCTGTTTGCATATATGTTGAATATTTTTAATATTCATTTATTAAATTAAACGTTTGTTTAATTTAACCGAATTAAATCGTTATTTTAACGATTAGATTTCAAACAAGAAAACTTACCTTGTTGGTTACGTTTATAGTAATATAAACATATTAAACAAATAATTGGATGTTTGAATGGACGTTATAAATTGATTATTGACTGTTAAACTGTTTAATTCTGTTTACAAAGATAAATATAGTGTCGTATTGAATTTGAAATAACTCATTATGATGCAGGAAAGGACAAGTTGGAGGGATCCAACCGGATTCCTCAAATATGTTGTTTATAATCATATTATATTACATGAACTGCTTAACCCATATGATGGATTGATTGATTTACTGTTGATCGTTGAATTAAAACTCAACATTTGTTTGATATTGACAAATGGAAAATATTGGTTGAGTAATTGGCAATGGTTGGCCTAATAAAATGAACCATTTTATGAACATCGATTTATAGTCAGATAAATCGATAAACATAAGGCTATAAGAATGTATTTATAACCGAACGGATTATTGAATCTATTTTACTTGAATAATGATTTATTAAAGGAATTAAGTAATTATTTTTATCCAGTAATTATAAACTGAATATATAAAGCAAATCCTTGTACTGGTGAATTTTATAAGCAGGTGAGCAGGGATTATCCAAATGGTTAAGGTTTGGATTAATCATTTAAAATTAATAGTTAAAGCTAATTATTTAATTTAAATTCAATTGTTAATTAAAATTAAACGGGATTATTTAAATAATTTTTATAAATATAATTTAGGACTAATGGAATTGGTAAACGAATTAACCTTGCTTTCAGTTGACTACGTCAACTGTTTTAAACCAAGATAGATTAATCAATATATTATTGGACCATTTATTAGTTTTATAATCGATTGTTATTTTAATCACCTGAAAAGAAGATTAACTATTAATGTCGAAGTAAACCAATTAATTTCTAAATGTTGGAATTGATTATTATTTATTTCATAATAATCAAAGTGATTGAATTTGAGTTTCTTAAATGGAATTTATAAAGTCGTAAAACCTTATATGCAGTTAAGAGGAATTGTTAATTATTATTAAAGTAATTATTATTTTTAAAATAACCTTTAATGGAAAATTTACTATTTTATTAATAGTTAACGATTAGGTAAACTTTTAAATGAAAAGGAGTTGAAGATAATTTTCTAGGCAATGATCTAGTAACCGGGACTCGATTAATAGGGTCAAATATGATATTAAATTAAATGGATTTTCAGTAAGTTTTACTCATGTTTATCAGTTGGATTTTTGATTTAATTCCTGAAAGAAATTATATAAAAAGAAATGTTTTAAAAAAGATTAAATTTGAATCGAAATTGAACTGAAGTAAGGGAATTGGTATTGAGCTTAAAAGTGAAGATCTAACAATATGATTTAGAGACAAATGTTTTAGAGATGAAATGGACTTATAAACAAACTAAGGTAATTAATTAATAAAGAAATTATATGGTAAGTGGAACTTTGGAATGGTTACTGGGATTTGGGATTCATTGATAAACTTCTATTTATTCTGAAGATAAGAATGTTGTTGTCTCAAGGTCTGAGAGGTAAATAAAATACCCCAACTTGTAACAACTTCATGATTATCTAAGGTTGATATTAGTTTAGAAACGAGGGTAGTTGAGGAAGTTAAAATTAGTGTTTCCTTAAAGAATATCATAAATGATAGTTCAAAGAATTTTTAAGAGAATAAACTGATGTGGAAATAAGAATTTGAAAAGCGATATTCCAAATGTTTGGAAGATTTAGAAATTTAATTAATGACTGTTTCACTAAAATGGCCAATTGACACTGTATATTGGACCAAGGAACCCATTTTATTTTCTATGGATGATGGTTGTTTATTTTGATAGTTAAAACACCGACTATCAAAATCTGACTTAGTCGATTGTTGGTACGGAAGGATCGAATTTATATTCGAAAACCATTCCGACCAGCAAATACGTAACGATGAAGATGCTGGTGAAGATGGACAAATTGAAGACCGTGGATCTTCACAAGCGGAAGGATTACTTGTGAATATCCTCTGGATTGCAACCAGAGGCTACCTGACGTGATTCGGTCGTGAGTGGTATTTTGCCGATTGCAAGGAGTAGTCGCTACCGATCCTTTGGGTGCGGTAGGAGAGTGCCTTCGGTTCATCCTGTTCCTATATGACTTGTATGGATGAGTGCCTGACAGAGTATTTCCAGATGGTCACGTACATTGATTTCTTCAAACATGCCCTGTGTATTTTTGAGGTCGTCAGTTAGTGATTAAACGGATCTGACGATGTGACATTCAAAGTGAATGGCGGACAGATGATCAAAAGATAGTTATAAACTCCAGCCTCATCAACCGGAAAATGAAAAAAATTGGGCAGGCAGCATGGCTATGTGGATCGCTCCCATTAGGGTGTATAATCACCTATCTAGAGAGATTCCATTTCATACTTTAATTTATTTCAATGTTGTCCCTTTCGGGGAACAGTGGTTTGAGCCCAACCATTGGTGATATACATTCGAAACACTCAAGCAAAATGAGTGGTTGGTCATGTGTGGTTGGGTTGCAAGACGTTCTTGTTGAACCCAGTGTATTCCCCTCTAAGATACACTATTGGCAAGTGGTTCCATACCTTGTTATAGTCGGAATCCAATCTCCAATAAGCGTCCGCGGTTTTGATTGTATAGTATATATGTGGAGCGTGAGATGCAAGCGTTCTGCTAAATTCCATTTATTTGTATTTAGACACTATTATAATATAAGACAAGATATGATTTCAAAACTGGTTTGGGTTATAGTAAGATAGAAACTATCTGTGTTTATGTATGGGTTGGTCTTACTATTATCCTTTTCTTTCAAGAGGATTTTTGACTTTAAAAATCAATATGGATGATATTTAAACTTAGCGAATTTTTTATCACTCTGGTTCACCAGACTGACCCGGTATTTGAAATGCTCGGAATAGACCGGGTCGTATAGGTTTAGATCTGTGACGACCCCATTTCCCGTACTGACGGTGGCAAAGGTAATCTTTGGAATATAACACAGAAACAGATAATAGCAGAACAGAATTAAATAAATACACCAGATAATGTACAATAGAATACACTGGATAAACATAATCAACAGAGTTACGTAGTATACAAGATCATACTTAGTACAAATACAGTTCAGCTATACATAAATGTTTACAGCGGAAAACAAACATAATATGTACAATAGGAGCTGAACAACATAAAATAGATAAATGATAGAATCCATCTTCAGTTCCAGCTATCTAGAAAGAGCCAGCTAAACCTGAATACAAGGCTGCCCGTGTAGAAAAAGGGGCACCCCAGTTTGAAAGTGAAACAAACTACGAGTCAGTCATGGGACTGGTATGAGAAATTTACTCAACACATTTCAAATATGGCTAATCACAGGACCACGCCACTTTCGTGGAACGGGTTTACTCCATTGGATTGCCAGTGCTTTAAAACAAATCATTCTTTTAAACATTGCAATGCTTTTTATAAAAATGAGGCCATTATAAGACTCAGTTCCCATCACACAATGCAACGCAAACCGGAGGATAGAGTTTTACCTTATAATAGCCAAAATATGCTTGATATGAATAAAAAAAAAGCATTTGATATTATTACTAGTGTTTATATATTTCAAAAGCATTTTCAAATCATAAGTATCAATCATAGACGGCATTAATGCCCCATACCACTATGTCGCCATATATAGGTATACAATCAAAATCGCATAGTCACGTATTTGGAAATTGGATTTCCGTCATGAACCAAGGCAAAAGATAGTCCTTACTGACTTCGATACTGCCTAGCCCGAGCCTCAGGACTCAGACTCAGGCGGGCCCTTGGATCGTCAGGGCCGGTCCACCGATGTGGATTAAAATTCCTGAACAATGCGTTTCCCCGCCCTATGGGGCGTAAGTGAGCCAACGAATGACTCCATCAGACCCGGATCGTCCGATCAAACCGAGGCGCCTCGCAACAGTAACAACCACATAAGTCAAACTCGTCAGGGCATGTAAAACCACTGACTCCTCTTCTAGCTAGAAAGAAATGCATGTCCTCCCTGAGGTCCTTTCTCCCGTTTCTGGTTCATACCGGGTGTGAGGTTCGCGAATTCACGTTATACACAAAGCTATTCCATATAGGCGGTGCTTTGATCATCACCACAAGAATTTGCTTTTCAACAGAAGCCCTGATCACTGCATCTTAGCATGCCACACAGGCAATTCACAACGTGCAACCGATGGCTATCAATCACACAGAATAAATTCCAATCTCAGACACACTGTCCATTTGCAAGTCCGTTCTGGGTCTGAACGAAACCGGAGGCACTATATACCTCGCAAACCCATCGATCACCACGTACGTCTGGACGATCATCACTCATTATCCATATTTCGGGATGCCTCCCAATCAGGACCTCGGTTACCATCCAAACGAGGTGAAGATCTCTGGTCTTCGACCACCGTCTTTATCTTCGATTTGTTATCGTCGATTCAGTTATTCAGAATGGGATAAACCCGGTCTTTCTGAGCAACTCGCGTAAATAATAAACAAGTGCTATACAAACACTACTACGCATCATTTCAATTCATTAGTCACTAACCGTCAATCAGTAAGAGAACGATTTCCCAAATATTAACCCCGAAGGTCGAAACCAACATCAGATCAATATCCAAGAAACCATTCGACTTAGCTAACCTTCAGTTAGTTTCTAAATTTCACATCCATATCGTTTATAATATTTTATAACGATTTATCGCTATTTTTATTTATTTTAAAATAGCCAATTTATTCAAAACGACGCTTCGGGCCATAACGCGGCCGTGGCGCTATTTTTCTTCAGATTTGATTTACACATATCTGAAAATCTAACCGTTGGATCTTCACAAAATTTACATCATTAGAAAGATCTTTTAAAAACGAATCCAATGATTCCAGTTTCGGGAAAATCCGACGGTCGGATCTCCCGGTATAATCGTTTGAAGTTTCGATCTCAAAATACGAACTGCAGCGTCGTTATTCGATTAAATATAATTATATTTATATATATATAAATATAATCTATTCTCGCGCTGTTTTTCTTCAGATTTGAATTAAACATTCTAGACAATCCAACCGTTGGATTTTTACAAAGTTAGTGCCGTTGGAAAGATATTTCCAAAGCGAACCCAACGGTTGCGATTTCAGGAAAATCCGATGGTCGGATCTCCCGTACTAATCGTTTGAAATCACGGTTTCAAAATACGAACTGCAGCGTCGTTTTTTTCGATATATTTCAATTCTATTTAAATATATATATATATATATATATATATATATATATATATATATATATATATATATCGATTCTTCGATTTCAAAACCATAAGAATTTCATACATTTGATAAAAATGATATTTTTATCTTACTGTCTTCTATTTCAACACTTCACTATATTTAACAATTCATGTATATAATAAAAATGTGATTTTTATTGTAAAACAATTCATTTCAAAACACGATTATTTTATATAGTTCATATAGGTAATAAAAGTATGATTTTTATTATAAAACAATTTATTTCAAAACAAGATTATTTTATATAGTTCATATCGATGATAAAAATAGGATTTTTATTATAAAACAATTTCTTTCAAAATATGAATACCATTCAACACATGAATTTCAATTCAACGAATGAATTTCGATTCAACACATGAAGGTTTTCTATAGTTTGTATATATAGATAAAAAGGTGATTTTTATATTTAAAACACGAATACCATTCAACACATGAATTTCAATTCAACGAATGAATATTGATTCAACACATGAAGGTTTTCTATAGTTTATATATATCGATAAAAATGTGATTTTTATATTTAAAACACGAATACCATTCAACACATGAATTTCAATTCAACGAATGAATATCGATTCAACACATGAAGGTTTTCTATAGTTTATATATATCGATAAAAATGTGATTTTTATATTCAAAAAACGAAGACCATTCAACACATGAATTTCTATCCAACGAATGAATATCGATTCAACACATGAAAGTTTTCTATAGTTCGTATATATAGGTAAAAAGGTGATTTTTATATTTAAAAACACGAATACCATTCAACACATGAATTCAATTCAACACATGAATTCTATTCAACGAATGAATTTCAATTCAACACATGAAGGTTTTCTATACAACGAATAAATATAGTTTCAACAAATGAAAATAATTCTAACACATGAATATTATTCAAAATTTCGGCAGCATAACGGCAGGGTAGTTAAAACCGGGACCGTCCCTAGTACGGCTCCTCGCTCTACCTTAAAACCATGCGGTTTTTGACAATGGGGATTCATGCATCTAGTT
This sequence comes from Allium sativum, assembly GCA_030737875.1. Lineage (NCBI taxonomy): Eukaryota > Viridiplantae > Streptophyta > Magnoliopsida > Asparagales > Amaryllidaceae > Allium > Allium sativum. The sequence goes on along the minus strand of JASFAX010002630.1, from coordinate 7,740 downwards.
CGCACGCTGGCGGCATGTATATTTATTTCATTTCCACAAACTAATCCTATGTGGTTTCAACCAAATATTTCTTAACCACAAACGGGTATTTTTCAACCACAATCAATCAATATCAACCACAAACAATTTTAATCAACCATTCGCTATCAATCAATTTTCACACCAATCACAACCAATAAATATCGTCCATGGTTTGTGGACGAGGGGCGTATATATATATATATATATATATATATATATATATATATATATATATAGCATTTCACTTCTATTTCAACACATATATAATTTTTACAACGCATATACAACTTATACATCGAACGTACAACTTATACAACGCTTATACAAGAGGTATACAACGCTTATATAACTCATACATCGACTATATAATTTATACATCGTCGTTTTACATATCGTTTATAAATTAGAAATCTCACTTTGGGTTCCACTCCACCAAAAATAGCAGAAGGCTCAGAAAAATATGCGGTCTCTTCTAGAATGTAGAAGACGTCCACACGGTCACGATGTTTCATGTTTCATCAAAATTCGTCAAGAAACGAAAAAGATATGATTTTTATAGTGAAATCACAAACGGTAGCGCTTAGAAGTGCTATTATATAGTTAATTAATATAACAGCCGTATACCTTGTTTGATGTTCAAAACTAGGTCTTCATTTAACTTCAAATCCGTAGATCTTGGTCCAGATTAGGTTATACGACGTCGAAGGCCTTGGAGCAGGCTACCCACGCCTGGTGGTGGCGCTGGGTTCGAACCGCCCTGGAGAGAGAAAACAAGGCCAACGCGGTGGACCTTTCCTGGCACGAATCTCGAGAACGACGCAACTATAGGAGGCGAGGCTGGGATGGATTTGAAGAGCTCGGGGAGATCTTCAAAAAGTTGCAAAGGGTCGGGGGTCAACGAGGTGTGTGGCGGCCGGAAAATGCTCGGGAACAGGCGAATGGGTTTCCACCGTCGAGCAGATGATACGGGAGGGGGGTTTTGATTTTTTTTATATTTTAAATTAATGAAAGAAAAAATTCTGTTGGCCGATGGTTTAAAAAAAGGGTTTTCTGACACGACCTCCAATCCAAACCCAACGACTGTCGTCCCTAGCGTTTTACCCCTATCCCGAACACAATGGGATATGTTTCGAAGGCCCATTCGAATGTTTCAGTCAGTTTTCCTTCAAATTAAAATATAGAATATTCAATATTTAATTTGAACGCACATTTCAATTTACCGGGGCCACATACTGATTCGGAAAATTCCAGAAAAATAAATCTGGCTATGTTTTGACGATACTGTCCCAACAAAACTAGATTCGTCGAATTCTAAGACTGTTTGCAAAAAGGCCCATTTCTGGTCGAACTGTAATTGACCAAAACACATTTTCCTTTGCCATGCTCACATACTAGCTTCAAAAATTATGAAATTTGAAACCTAGCAATAACTTCACATCCCGGATCCAACAAAAGTGGTTTCGTTGAATTATGAGGTCGTATGAAAAATGGCCAATTTCACGGGCCATATAAATTCCATAGCGACCTTTCTGAAAATTCATTTGGCCATAACTTTTGCTTTCGGCTATGAAACTTTGATTTTTCAGATTCGTTAGAAAGGTATTCACTAATAGATTTAAATATTTTTGGTTTCACTCAAATCCGTTTTGTTTTGCACCCGGTACAGTCAGTCAAAGTTTGAATTCAAAATTTGAAACTACCGCGCCTTTTCAGGCCTTGCTTATAATTAGAATTAATTATATTCGTTTTCAAACATCGATTCAAACTCACTTTTCATTGTGATTATTTAAAATATTTATTTTAAATATTTAAAATCCATCATTTTAGCCAACTTAAAATTTTTAAATTGGTTCAGATTTTCCGGGTCGTTACATTCTCCCCTACTTAAAACTTTTCGTCCCCGAAAAGGAACAAGGTCGAAAGTGGTTTGATTAATCAACTCTACGTTCAATCTGGCTTCCATTCTCCAACTTCTCAGTTTCTGAGAATTTTTAAATTCTTCAAAAATTTGGCTAACACCCGGAATTTTAGAAAAATTTCGCCATAACCTCCTTTGTACGGGGAGAGGTTTGGAAATTTATTGGGCCGTATTAGGTACCCAATAAATCCTAATAAGCATACACATATTTATAGTGATATATTCTGGTGTTTACAGGGGAGCGTGTATAGATAATAACTCCAGAGAATAAATTCTCGTCACCCTGTCAAAGCCTGAGGGAGTGTGTATTTTAAATGCTCCAGAGGATAAATTCTTGTCACCTCGTCCCGTGTGGGAAATAAATAGTCCATGTGCCGTATCTAATAACTAGAGAGACGTGATTATTGTCAACTCCAGACCCGTGTGGGGTTTTTATTAATCTGGCAATTTTATCGTTATAATTTAAATAGTCCATATCAGTCATCAGTTCAACCTGTAAAATATAGTCATCGCCATACAAGCCTCTCGCTCGTATGGTAAATCTTCCACCTCGTCAGACAAGCTCCAAATGCTTATGTGGTATATGATGAAGTATGCCTATCTTCATAAGTATGTCATGCAGTGTAGTTCAAAATTAATTGTTACTATCCTATGGCGATATTTATTATTTCACATAGAACAACCAGCACTCCACATCCAATGGCATTCACAGGAGTTGATATAATAATATTTCGCATCCAACTCAATAAGGTTTACCTATTTGTCGGGCACGCAAATAAAATCTTTACTCAACAGCTAATCCATTTACCTATTCAAACATATATAATGCACAAGTATATATATTTCTATCTATTTTTAAATCAGTTCAATGTGTGATTTAAATGAATAAATTCTACCACTATTATATTATTGATTAAATTAACTATCGTTTCAATAATTTTAATTAATCAAATCTACTATCACACAATGCAAACAACAATCAAATTTTTTTTAACTTTTCAAATATATATATCTTTTATATATTCAAAAATTATATTTCTACAACCAGACTATATATATAATCACAAATACATTATTTAAAAACATATTACGCTCGACTCGTTCTGAGGCACTTCTGACCCCATCTCTAACGAGTTGTTCTGATTCTGCTGTACTCTCACTAGGATATTTCTGATCCTAACTGTACTAAGTTACTCGTCCTAGAACACTACTGGTTCTATCTCTGACGAGTTCGTTAATATGTTATATTCCAGAACTAAGCTTAACCAAGGCTCCGATACCACGTTGTGACGACCCCATTTCCCGTACTGACGGTGGCAAGGGTAATCTTTGGAATATAACACAGAAACAGATAATAGCAGAACAGAATTAAATAAATACACCAGATAATGTACAATAGAATACACTGGATAAACATAATCATCAGAGTTACACAGTATACATGATCATACTTAGTACAAATACAGTTCAGCTATACATAAATGTTTACAGCGGAAAACAAACATAATATGTACAATAGGAGCTGAGCAGCATAAAATAGATAAATGATAGAATCCATCTTCATCTCCAGCTATCCAGAAAGAGCCATTTAAACCTGAATACAAGGTTACCCGTGTAGAAAAAGGGGCACCCGAGTTTGAAAGTGAAACAAACTACGAGTCAGTCATGGGACTGGTATGAGAAATCTACTCAACACATTTCAAATATGGCTAATCACAGGACCACGCCACTTTCGTGAACGGGTTTACTCCATTGGATTGCCAGTTCTTTAAAATAAATCATTCTTTTAAACATCGCAATGCTTTTTATAAAAATGAGGCCATTATAAGACTCAGTTCCCATCACACAATGCAACGCAAACCGGAGGATAGAGTTTTACCTTATAATAGCCAAAATATGCTTGATACGAATAAAACAAAAGCATTTGATATTATTACTAGTGTTTATATATTTCAAAAGCATTTTCAAATCATAAGTATCAATCATAGACGACATTAATGCCCCATACCACTATGTCGCCATATATAGGTATACAATCAAAATCGCACAGTCACGTATTTGGAAATTGGATTTCCATCATGAACCAAGGCAAAAGATAGTCCTTACCGACTTCGAGACTGCCTAGCCCGAGCCTCAGGACCCAGACTCAGGTGGGCCCTTGGATCGTCAGGGCCGGTCCACCGATGTGGATTAAAATTCCTGAACAATGCGTTTCCCCGCCTTATGGGGCGTAAGTGAGCCACCGAATGACTCCATCGGACCCGGATCGTCCGATCAAACTGAGGCGCCTCGCAATAGTAACAACCACATAAGTCAAACTCGTCAGGGCGTGTAAAACCACTGACGCCACTTCTAGCTAGAAAGAAACGCATGTCCTCCCTGAGGTCCTTTCTCCCGTTTCTGGTTCATACCGGGTGTGAGGTTCGCGAATTCACGTTATACACAAAGCTACGCCACACAGGCGGTGCTTTGATCATCATCACAAGACTTTGTTTTTCAACAGAAGCACTGATCACTGCATCTTAGAATGCCACACAGGCAATTCACACCGTGCAACTGATGGCTATCAATCACACAGAATAAATTCCAATGTCAGACACACTGTCCATTTGCAAGTCCGTTCTGGGTCTGAACGAAACCAGAGGCACTATATACCTCGCAAACCCATCGATCACCACATACGTCTGGACGATCACCACTCATTATCCATATTTCGAGATGCCTCCCAATCAGGACCTCGGTTACCATCCAAACTAGGTGAAGATCTCCGGTCTTCGACCACCATCTTTATCTTCGATTTGTTATCGTCGATTCAGTTATTCAGAATGGGATAAACCCGGTCTTTCTGAGCAACTCGCGTAAATAATAAACAAATGCTATACAAACACTACTATGCATCATTTCAATTCATTACCCACTAACCGTCAATCAGTAAGAGAACGATTTCCCAAATATTAACCCCGAAGGCCGAAACCAACATCAGATCAATATCCAAGAAACCATTCGAGTTAGCCAACCTTCAGTTAGTTTCTAAATTTCACATCCATATCGTTTATAATATTTTATAACGATTTATCGCTATTTTTATTTATTTTAAAATAGCCAATTTATTCAAAACGACGCTTCGGGCCATAACGCGGCCGTGGCGCTGTTTTTCTTCAGATTTGATTTACACATATCTGAAAATCTAACCGTTGGATCTTCACAAAATTTACATCATTAGAAAGATCTTTTCAAAACGAATCCAACGGTTCCAGTTTCGGGAAAATCCGATGGTCGGATCTCCCGGTATAATCATTTGAAGTTTCGATTTCAAAATACGAACTGCAGCGTCGTTATTCGATTAAATATAATTATATATATATATATAATCTACTCTGGCGCTGTTTTTCTTCAGATTTGAATTAAAAATTCCAGACAATCCAACCGTTGGATTTTTACAAAGTTGATGCCGTTGGAAGGATATTTCCAAAGCGAACCCAACGGTTGTGATTTCAGGAAAATCCGATGGTCGGATCTCCCGTACTAATCGTTTGAAATCACGGTTTCAAAATACGAACTGCAGCGTCGTTTTTTTCGATATATTTCAATTCTATTTAAATATATATATATCGATTCTTCGATTTCAAAACCATATGAATTTCATACATTTGATAAAAATGATATTTTTATCTAACTGTCTTCTATTTCAACACTTCACTATATTTAACAATTCATGTATATAATAAAAATGTGATTTTTATTGTAAAACAATTCATTTCAAAACACGATTATTTTATATAGTTCCTATAGGTAGTAAAAGTATGATTTTTATTATAAAACAATTTATTTCAAAAAAAGATTATTTTATATAGTTCATATCGATGATAAAAATTGGATTTTTATTATAAAACAATTTCCTTCAAAATATGAATACCATTCAACACATGAATTTCAATTCAACGAATGAATTTCGATTCAACACATGAAGGTTTTCTATAGTTTGTATACATAGATAAAAAGGTGATTTTTATATTTAAAACACGAATACCATTCAACACATGAATTTCAATTCAACGAATGAATATCGATTCAACACATGAAGGTTTTCTATAGTTTATATATATCGATAAAAATGTGATTTTTATATTTAAAACACGAATACCATTCAACACATGAATTTCAATTCAACGAATGAATATCGATTCAACACATGAAGGTTTTCTATAGTTTATATATATCGATAAAAATGTGATTTTTATATTTAAAACACGAAGACCATTCAACACATGAATTTCTATTCGACGAATGAATATCGATTCAACACATGAAGGTTTTCTATATTTCGTATATATAGGTAAAAAGGTGATTTTTATTTTTAAAAACACGAATACCATTCAACACATGAATTCTATTCAACACATGAATTCTATTCAACGAATGAATTTCAATTCAACACATGAAGGTTTTCTATACAATGAATAAATATAGTTTCAACAAATGAAAATAATTCTAACACATGAATATTATTCAAAATTTCGGCAGCATAACGGCGGGGTAGTTAAAACCGGGACCGTCCCTAGTACGGCTCCTTGCTCTACCTTAAAACCTCGCGGTTTTTTACAATGGGGATTCATGCATCTAGTTCGCACGCAGGCGGCATGTATATTTATTTCATTTCCACAAACTTATCCTATGTGGTTTCAACCAAATATTTCTCAACCACAAACGGGTATTTTTCAACCACAATCAATCAATATCAACCACAAACAATTTCAATCAACCATTCGCTATCAATCAATTTTCACACCAATCACAACCAATAAATATCGTCCATGGTTTGTGGATGAGGGGCGTATATATATATATATATATATATATATATATATATATATATATATATATAGCATTTCACTTCTATTTCAACACATATATAATTTTTACAACGCATATACAACTTATACATCGAACATACAACTTATACAACGCTTATACAAGAGGTGTACAACGCTTATATAACTCATACATCAACTATATAATTTATACATCGTCGTTTTCCATATCGTTTATAAATTAGAAATCTCACTTTGGGTTCCACTCCACTAAAAATAGCAGAAGGCTCATGTAACGACCCGGGGGATTTTCGACTCCGAAAATCGACACAAAACCCAGCGTCGACTGTTCAGACATCGGAAATACCGGACCATTAATAGAAAGAAGTTAGAGGATGAGATAGAAAAGATAGAACTAATAGAATAGGAGAAGAAGAAGAACACAGCTGAACATAATCAGAGTAAACACGAATCTCACAGCGGAACGAATAAAATATATTGTATAACATAACTTTGAAATACAAACTGTATTGTATATACATACCATATCAGAGTACAACATAACATTTGATGCAGCAGAAATAACTCTAAATAATCAATAGTGAAGACTTCGGCTTCAGCTCCTCCAAGTGTATCTGTAAAGGCCTGAAACACTTGACTGCCCGTACAAATTTGGGCACCCAAGAGTTTAGGGAAAAACAAACAAAATAAACTCTGGGTCAGTCATGGGACTGGTGTGAGTAAATTCCAACCATATGGTTTAACTTCAAAAAATCCTTTGAAAGAACAGATAATAGTAAGACCGGTCCACACATAAACACGGACGGTTTTTATCTTACTATAACCCAAATCATTATTGATATCAAAATCCAGTGATATTATCATAATGTTTAATCAAGTAAATAACCAAATAGTAGAACGCTTGCATCTCACGCTCTACATACATAGTATAAAATCAAAAACCGCAGGGCGCTTATTGGAGATTGGATT